>CM019066.1:302811306-303005147 GCA_009667805.1 Leptobrachium leishanense | reverse complement strand
CCAGGCCACGCCCCCCCTGCGCGCATAATTTTAACGTCTTTTAAAAGCTGGTGGTAACTGCAGTAGGAAAAGGGAAGTGCTCATGCCACTGTACAGAGCACTGGTGAGACCTCACTTGGAGTACTGTGTGCAGTACTGGAGACCGTATCTCAAGAAGGATATAGACATCTTAGAGAGAGTTCAGAGAAGGGCTACTAAAATGGTGTACGGCTTGAAGGAGAAAAGTTACCAGGAAAGGGTTAATGATCTTAAGATGTATAGCTTGGAAAAAAGAGGAGATATGATAGAAACATTTAAATACGTAAAGGGAATCCACAAGGTAGAGGAAGGGAGTATATTTAAAAGGAAACAAAGTAGCAAAACAAGAGGACATAGTCTTAGATTAGAGGGGCAAAGGTTTAAAAGTAACATCAGGAAGCATTATTTTACTGAGAGGGTGGTGGATACATGGAACAGCCTTCCAGTAGAAGTGGTAGAGGCTAAAACAGTAATTGAATTTAAGCAAGCATGGGATAGGCATAAGGCTATCCTAAACAAAAGATAAATCCAGGTAAAGTATCCATGTAATTGGACAGACTAGATGGGCCGAAAGGTTCTTATCTGCCGACATTTTTCTATGTTTCTATGGTTTTGTCCTGCTGTTTATGTTTTAGATTAAGGCAGTGATGAACTTTTCAAATTAAGAAATTTGTGTGAAAACACTAATAATCTAGAGTGCTTGAATGATGAGAATATTATGTGAGTCACATAAGAATGCACTACAGAAGAAGGAGTCAGTGGTGGGTCTTGTAATTAATTTGAAAACATTTAGGTTAGAGGGGAGAAGTCTAACACAAATGTTAGCCATAAAATTTTCATTGTGTTTGCACCTTACTCATGTCGGAATCATTAGTTGAGTATGTTTTTAACTAACATGGAAAAATAAAAGGTGGAAGAATCTACACTTCATTTTTTTTTTGAGAAAGTATTTTACAGGAAGGATACATTGAGATTTCTCTAGTTTTCAAGTATGTCCCGGGTGGCGAGTATGTACCGTTAGGTGTCTTACCCAAGGACACTTACTGGAGAGGTGCTCTTGCTGGGATTTGAACCTGTGTCTCCACCGCTATAGAGCAGCTTCTACTCCACCCAGCCTATTATTCAAAAGGCAACATTTTTGCCTTGTCTGTTTTGATCGCGACCACAAGGTGGCAAGCTTTCTCAAGGATACCACATTCATATAGTGTAGGACAGCGAGGAGATAGAGGGAATATGACAAAGAATGTGTTTGTTTTTTTTTAGTTTTCAGTAATAGAAATACATAACCATAACGTTTGTTGAGTTGGTAAATTTACCAGAATGGTGGTTAATTTTACACATTATACAAAATTTAGGCTTCTGTGAATAAAAGAAGAAGATACATTGGCCTCGTTAGGAGGGTATAGCTGATACCTCTCTAGGCACCTGGAGCAGGGGGTCCATGTCTAAATCAGCTCATGAAGAACAAAACCGTTACTAGTAGGAGATGCAGGAGACAGACTTATGACCAAAAACTTTGTTTTCTCGGTTTGCTCGATGTGACTAATTAATAGAAGTATCATCAATCATGTCACAAAATAATATTTAAATCTACCCACTCCTTACAGGATCAAATTGGACCATTCAGTTGCTAGAAGACATGGTTCATGCAGTTTACAAAAAAGACCCACCGGCAATGATCCCCATTTTAGAATTTGGTACTCCTGAGAAATATCAGGTTTGTAAGCTATGTTTATAAAATGTTTTTGAGACATGACATGGTGCTATATGTGATTAGTGAATATGCTACGTGGATGTTGCTGTTTTAGTGTCCGACTGTTAAACAATGATCAAAATGTGTTTGTTTGTTTCATAGCCTTTGTAAACTACCACACTGATACCCCAAGCTATAGGTCAACTGGTTGTAGCCAGTAAATTGCAAAATCAGATTTTCCTCTGTTTGGGAGTATAACAGAGCTGCAAAAACAAGGAGTCTCATCGCGCGGATTTTGCCGTGATTTTGCGGCAAAATCACTGCGATAAATCGCACAGTGTGAACGGGGCCTAAACCAGGGATCTCAAACTGTGGCCCCCAGATTTTTCTGACACATACCTTCATTGACTCTCTCAATTTACTGTATTCAAAGAATTTTGAGAATTGTAGGCAATAAACCTCTTGGGGCTAGAGTTAGAGATTCTTTCTCTAAACTATAATAGATGTTCAAAATCACTTGCATGAATAAAGTTACTTAGACTTTGTTCTAAATTACACTTCTATTAACATAAATAGCCCCAGAAGGTGGTGAATATTTGCCTTAAAAGCAGGCTCAGATTTATAACTAGGCAGAGTAGGCATGTGTCTAAAGGCACCTGTAACAAGGGGCGCCTTGAAATGTTAAAAAATAAAAATAATAATAATTCAGACCACTGTGTCTCTCAAGTCTTGAGGGAAATTTGAGGTACATTGGAAAGATTATGGCATTTCCAGTAATATTAAATATAACCAGGTTAGATTTATGTAAAAATAATATATTGTATATATTCTTTTCTAACGCAGCATTATTCACTTCAGTTTATAATTCTAAAGTGAACAGTGATGCTGCGCTAACTCACATTCACGTTTCCCACACCGCCAGCAAGTGAGGAGTTGATGATGCAATGCATTGTTTCATCGACAACCTAGATCGTAGCACTGCAGTGAGGAGAGACAGGGGGACTTTGGAATGCCTCATCTCTGAATTATACACCGCACAAGGTTAAGTGAGGTGTCATTGAAAAGGTCAGAGTCTGGTCATGACCATGTTATGTGTAAAAAAAAAAAAAAATTGAATAAAAGTAAATGCAAAATTCTTTTTTTTCTCTGTTCTACAGCAGATGCAATATATGCTTCTACATATAAAACAAATAATTCCACTGCACTAACTCAACTAAGGCAACAGATTAAGTCCCTTCTTTTGATTTGACTGCAGAGAGAAATGTTTTTTTTTTTTATTTTGCTAAAAAAAATAATTTCTCGTCTGCCCCAAGACGAAAATTTAAAGTCATTTTGGTATGTTTCCTTTTTTTGTTTGGGGGGGAGGGGTCGTCCCACATTTCTGTGCCTACAGGCTCCTGAGATGCAAATCCGACCCTGCTTTTAAAGGATACTATTGGGTAAAATGGGAGATGGGACAAAGGGTTTAAAAATCAACTCCTCCTGACCTCCCCTGCATTTCTAACCCCTCCCATTTGGTCCTTTTAGTTTCCTTTAAAACTCACCTGAATCCAGCGCTGGTCCAAGCTCCACTAGAAGTGACATGTTGCTAGCTGCATCATGTCATGTTGACCACAGGGCAGCCAGACACTCAAATAAGCATAAAAAAAAAAAAAATATGCCTAAAAGATCCTAAAAAAAATCAGTAAAGACTTTTTACTGCAGATTAAAAGAATAAACCATTTATTAGATCTGGAATAACAACGGGAATATTTTTACATTGAAACCTATGGGATTCGCCTGAAAAAACCTGCTGAATGAAACCACCAAACAGCAGGGCATTTCTCTGACATTTCACTGCTGTTTGGTGTTCTGTGAATAGATTAACCATTGCTTCTCTATGGGGATTTCACTGACGTCGAACAGGCATCGTACTTGCTGGTAATTTGCCAAAATTTGGCGAACTGCGTGTTCTGTGAATAGCCAAATGGCCAGGAAATGGCACTGTATGGGGAAATTCCCTGTTCGGTGCCATTTCAGGGCCAGATTGGCTCTTTGTGAATAACCCTGTAAATATTTTACATGTACTAACTAGGGATAGACTGATATTCAGGAAATTACTGATAGCGGCCTTTTATTTGCCAATAATTGCACAAGGTGCCTCACTGCAGCCACAACACGTAAGGTCCCACAGAACGGTGCAAATTTGGGGCTTGTCCCACAGCAGGCTGACAACTCTTGCTGTAGGACTTCCCCTGCCCACTGACTGTATTGTACATGAGCATGATGACAACAGAAATTGGGCTTCCCTCCCATCTGGTAAGGAATTCCCTATACAGGAGATGCCGGGGTCTATTGGTCCTCTGCATTTCCGGTACCTGTTTCCTACCGCAGGGATCAGCAACGGCCCTCCAGATCTTTTGAAACTACAATTCCCATGAGGCTCTAAGAACCTAATGAGTAGCTGAACATCATGGCAGATGTAGTTCCAAAACATCTGGAGGGCCAAGGTTGCCGATCCCATACGTACCAGGTCATATGTGGGATCACTAAAAAAGAGTCGAGACACGGCCATGTTGTTTGTAAAAAAAAAGAAAACCATACAAAACTGAAAAAATGTAATGGTCTTGGTGCAAGGTTTACAATTTTATTAAACACATTCTGTTAATGACATAATGTGAGATTTGTGTTCTCTTTTTACAACTTTAAATTTACACAATATCGGCACCAGATATTGGATATCTGCCAGAAAGGCTGCAGATGATTGGAATCGGTATCGACCCTGAAAAAATTATATCGGTCTATCCTTAGTTTAAACCAGTTACGTTAGATTTGTTGCTTTGGTGACATAATACAGAAATATTTTCTGATACTTTATTCTTTGATTTTTCTTTTCAACCTTTCAGAAACTACAAGAAGAATCATCGCCCAGAATAATTGCAACACATTTACATTATGATTCCATGCCTAAATCACTCTTAAACAAGGAAACAAAGGTAAATTAATGAAACCCTGAATATGTTAACAGACAATTACGATGTCATTAAATGTAATAAACACCATTTCACATTCATATTAGCAGTTCACCAAATCTCATATTACTAACTAAAATCATATGGTGGAGGGGGAAGATAACACAATGAATGTATTACTTTCTAGGCACAGCTAGTCCCTCACACATGCAGAGATGGGATGAGAAAGGAGGACATTCAGGTCATTGTATTAAATGGTCATTGTGCCATAATGGTGTTTAGGAAATATTTAAGTCCCCTTGGCTTTTATAAAACCTATAATAGTAGAGTGTTTGTGGTAACAGTGATAATTACTAGTTCTTTTGCTATTGCTTTGACTTGTAATAGTAAAATGAGTGTAACCTGAAGATGGGTTAGGAGGAAGGGGTTCCAAAAGTTCAGCTGCAACTGCGAAAACTGTGTTAGAAGCATTACGGGATACATAATATGTCTTCTATCTTATCAAATCATGAGCTTGAATAAGATCTCTGTGTTCTCCTTGAGTGTTTTACAGAAGCTGGTTGTGATCCGGAACCCAAAAGATACAGCTGTGTCACTTTTTCATTTCTATAACAACAATCCAAGGCTTCCAAGCTACAGTTCATTTGACAGCTTTTTCCCCGACTTTCTAAATGGAAATGGTAATTTTAACAATTCGACCGTTTTGTTCGATGTGTATTTATTTTGCTATATCTAGTTATGAATGTTACGTGTATTCACAATACCAGTGATAAAATGCTTATACTTGGTTTGCTTGATGAGAGACTTTTCACACAATATGCTGTACAAGTGGCCCTTGTAGATGCCTACTTGGCCCTAAGTGATTGGAGTCCTCGATGTATAAGTACATGGATTATGGATTGACATTAAAATATTACTATTCTTCCTTTAGCCGAAGTCCGCTGTCTCGGAGTGACTCTTGACCCCAGTCTTTCCTTCAGCCCCTATCCAATCACTCTCCTCATCTTGACACAATATTGCGAAAATTTGTCCGTTTCTGACTGCTAACACCACCAAGCAACCTATCCACCCTCTTATAATCTCCCATCTGGGCTACTGCAACAACCTCCTGACTGGCCTTCCTATCTCCCGCCTCTCCCCCCTGCAGTCCATCCTAAACACATTAGCCGGGCTTATACATCTCACCCGTTACTGTCTGTGTCGCTCCTCTCTGTGAATCTCTACAGAACCAAATTCAAACTACTCACCCTGACCTAGAAAACCCTCATTATCGCCGCCCCCCACTACCTGTCCTCACTAATCACCAAATACACCCAGCCCGCCCCCTAAGATCCAACAATGATCTGATCTTGGCATCCTCCATCATTACCTTATCACATGCCAGACTACAGGACTTTTCTCGTGCGGTGCCAACCCTATGGAACGCGCTTCCTCGCAATATCGGACTGTCCCCAAATCTGGCTTCATTCAAATGCTCCCTAAAGACCCTTCTGTTTAGAGAAGCCTACTACCTGACTCCGTAACAAGACATCCGACCAACCCAAAAACAGTCCTCACCTCCTCCCTGCATTAACTCATCACTTCTCCTGTTTCTCGCCCTTCACCTTTTTCGCACCCCTCACCCATCTAGATTGTAAATTCCCACGGGAATGGGGCCCTCATGACCTCCTGTATCTGTTGGCATTAATACTGACCTGTCTCCTTCATGTATTGTAGAATTGTCCTGTCTTTACCCATTGCACCTTGTACAGCACTGCGGAATGTGTTGGCACTTAATAAATAATAATAATATTACAAAACATACACAATTTAGAACACACCACTTTTATAGTTTTAAGGGTTTTAAAACCACTTGACTTAGGCTAAATGATGGGGATTTGGTTACAAAATACGATCATACATTACATAAGCCTGCAACAATGTCAATGTACTCCACCACAGGGGGTCCTACTCTGTGCCAACCTAATGTCTGCTCTTGTGAAGTATATCTACGTTGTGGAGTACATTGACTTTGTAGCAGGTGTGATTGACCGTCACAAATTAGGGATCAGTCTGCATAGTCTTCTAGGGTAAGTTGAACAGACACTGGGAATCCTTTTAAACAAGACTTTATTTCTTCAAGTAAATGTGTTTCACATGCAGTTCAAAATAAAATTAAACAGAAAACAAATCCTCGCTCTCAACAGAACACTAACTAAACAGTCAATCCCTGACTAACACTGGATGGCTAACTCCTTTTACCAGTGAAACAAAACACTCATGACATGGAAACACATATGTACCTTTCAGTCCTTTCCACTTTGAAAGTTCTGTCCTCTCTTGTTCACCACCAGAAAAGGAAGACCAAGGCCATGAGCAGTTCCTGCTCTGAACTTTTAAACACGTGTTGCTTTGCTTTTTAAGCAAGTCATGTATTTTGACTACATTCAGGGTTATTCAAAGAGCCCCGAATTGTGGCCGAAAGGTAACCGAACACTGAAATTCAGCGTACGGTTACCTTCCCTGGCCATTCGGCTATTCAGAGAACAGGCAGTTTGCCAAATGTTGGCGAATTGCCTGCACATACGGTGCCTGTTCGTTGCCAGTTTGAGGGCAGTGAAATCCCCATAGAAAAGCAATGCTTCGTCTATTCAGAGAACACCAAACAGCAGGGAAAAGTTTCTAAAATGCCCTGCTATTCAGTGGTTTCATTCGACAGGTTTATTCAGGCGAATCCCATAGGCTTCAATGTTAAAAATATTCCCGTTGCTGCTGAATTACCCTGATATCAAATTTTTCACGCTGCCTTCTGACTACCCCAGCCTGCTTTTCATACTGCGACCTGCCCGGGACCGGGTGACCCTTAATTGTTGCCGTGGAACTTTCACATGCTCGCCCTGACTGAGCTGCTAGTTTTCGGGCCTAGTGTGGAGAGACGCTGATCGCCATTTTGCTACCTCGTGCTCTTTCTTTCTACACAATCCCTGTGCACCACCCAGCAATGGGCAAGCGGGATAAGAAGTCCGGAGCAGTGGAGTGCCCAGGTCTTCCGGATATTCGGGTCGCGCTTGCGGGCCCGAGGGACGTGAGTACTCAACCCCGACCCCCGGTGGAAGTTGTGACCTGCGAGGTGGGCCCTGATGTCTCCCCGCGAGCAGCACATCTTACCCTACAGGACTCGGAGGACGTCCCGCGATGAAACGGGACATTCGAGCCCTTCTGGCTGACGCCCGCGCCTCGTGGGCTACGGAGATTGCGGAGGTGCGCTCTGATCTCTCCACCCTCCGCGAGGAGGTGGTGGAGCTTGACACCCGTACCTGCACCTTGGCGGCGACGCAAGTTGAGGCCTCTTCGCAAGTTCGTGCACTCCATGCCCAGGTCGCCGGTTTGCAGTCCGCTCTGTTGGCCATGGAGGCCCGACATCGACGGCGGAACCTAAAGCTGAGGGGTATTCCGGACGCTTTCCCTGCCCCTGACCTACTGCTACTGGCCAACCGGATGGTAAAGGCAGTCCTTTCCCTCCCTGATGGTGCCTCGGACCCAGTGATATCTGCGATCAGGGTCCGCAAGGCAGCAGCGGCCCCTCAGACTGCCACGAAGGACGTTATCGTAGTGTTGGGAGATGTCTCTGTGCGAGAACGCTTTCTAGGGGCGACGATCCGTGCTCCTCCGCTCCGATTTGAGGGACTGGACATTACTGTCTTCCGCGACCTACCATTTCTGGCCCTGGCAGCCCGGCGACAATATGGACAGATTACGGCCACTCTCCGGGCCCACAAAGTCCATTATCGTTGGGGACTGTCGGGATCCTTACTTATCCAACAGGGCGATGAGGTTCTTGTGGCCTCCACATTGGAGGAGGCCCGGGCACACCTGTTGGCCTTGGGTCTACCGCGGCGTCTGGGCAATGTTGATGGGGAACAGTCGCGGTCACCGTTGGTCGTGCAGCACTATGACCCAGACTAACCTCTGAGACACGACTGCCCTCCACTCCCACCCAGCCGAGATCGGCGCTGGTTATTCTCCGGGCCTCGCTATAACCAGATCTGCAGACGACTTCATGCTCCCCTTCCTTCCTTTCTTTCAACCCACTCTCTCCTATCCCCCCTTTCCTACCCACTTTTTCTTCCCTCTCCCCCCCCCTCTATTATTAATTTTTTTTTCTTTATTATTTATTTATTTTTCCTTTCTTTTTTGGGTTGGAGGTATGGTTTTCCTGAGGGCGAGCCATAGGGCAGTCACCTAGGCTCTCACTGCCCCCTTGGCCCCTCAGTGACCTTTGCCCTGTGGTTCCCTCTGTGGCCCTCTGTTTCCCAGTGGGGTCTCAGAGGCGTGCTGCTGAGCACCACCTTTGATATGGGCTGCCTTTCCCATCTTCTCTGTCTTACCAGGGAATTTTTTTTTTTTTTCTATCTTTCTCCTCTCTATCCCATCTCTTCTCTCCCCTTCACTTATCCTTCCTTGACTCCCTTCCCTTTTTTTTTTTTTTTTTTTTTTTGTATTTAAGATTTTTATTTTCAGAAAGAAAAGATCACAGACTGACCAGCATAGTAGGCCTCGCAGGGCCAAATGTTATGCGCTCATAAGAAACACAGATAACATAAAAAGGGGGTGGGGTCTCATGAAAAATCTGCAAAATGTCGAGAAACGGGGGGGGGGGGTTATAACAAAAGTCGTCAAAAAACATTTCGGAAAAAAAGTCTCAAATCTATCCCCAGCCGGGAAGTAACAGCGGGAAAAAGGAAATAAAATGGTAGTCGAAGCGTCTCTGAATCAAAAAGGGGGGGGGTGGGGGGAACTCGCAGATATGTCTTCGTATAATATCGCAGTAATAAAAAAGAAAAAAGAAAATCAGAACACAGAAAAGAGTGTGCCATGGATCTCTTCATCATCCTGTGTCTCGAAATGGTAGCATTCGTGAGGCAGGTAGTGCCCTGCATGCGCGATCGGGGCCTCCAACTTCAGCGGACCCGCAACCACAAAGCCGACCCCCAAGTCTCATCCAGACCCGAGCTTCTCCATGCCCTCCTCCGTCAGATGCTTGGGTTATAGCCGCACGCATTGTTGGGGAGTACCTTGGTGCCATTCTAACGGCCAGCGGAAGGGGGTCAGTCTCCTTAGGTTCACAGCAGTGGATCAACATCACCGGGTCCGGCGGGACCGGTACCACCCGGACTATGCGAGGCCCCAGCTTGCCTCCTCCAGACAGCTCCGGGGTCGGTGCCCCAGTCAGGTCACCGGTCCCAACGCACTCCTCCAGAACATCAGCCATGTCCCAGTCGGGTTCAGCGGGGCACAAGGTCGCGTCATCTCCTAGAACATCTACCTCCTGATTCTCTGCCTCCCGGCAGCCACGTAGTGCAGCCATCACCCGGCACCAGACACCGCGGGTGAGGGGACCGTCGTCATCCTCCTCCGTCAGCATCTTCAGGCAGGCCTCGAGGCCTGAAACAAAAGCCCCCTCTCCTCCAGCGGGGGAGGGGATCCGCCCCGTCGTCGACCCGCAGCTCCATCTACCTCATCCGCAGAAATAACATCTAGAGCGACTGGGGGACGTGGGCCACCATCCCCACAGTCAGCAGCTCGGATTCCGGGGCGAAGCAGTGAGTCCTGCAGATCTAGGAGGGGTGTAGAGCCAGATGGTAGGCCGCAAGATGGCCGCCAGCACCGAGTACGGGCCACACACCAGCAGCCGCCAGGGTAGTCTCTGGTCCGGAGGGGGGACCGAGCGGGCTCCGGACAGTAAAGGATCGGCAGCCAGCCACTCAGGTACCCCGAATCCAAAATTTGCAGCAGGTAAGGTCAGCTATAGGGCCCTTAGAGGAGAAGACGTGTGGAGCTCCACCATTACACGTCCGTCTCCACGAGCGGCCGGCCCCCTTCCCTTTTTTATGCCCTGCGATCGCCTACAACTTTTGTTACCCTGTTTATGTTGGTGGTACTTGCTTACCTCTCTTGTTGTATTTCCCTGTACTTAATTAATGGCTTGTTTCCTCGCAAAATATAATCTAGCTGTGGCCCTGTGTGGCTTTCGCTTTCCTGGCCTTACTGCATTTATTTGTGATATGCATAATCTTAAATAAAGAATTAAAAAAAAAAAAAAATATTCCCGTTTTAATCCAATATCTAATAAACCGTTTAATATTATATTCTGCAGTAAAAAGTCTCTTCATTTATAGATTTTTTTTTTAGGCTCTGTTAGGCATTTTTTGACTATATAAATAAAAGACTCAAGGAGTGCACGCTTTTTTGATGAGTTGTATGCCCTCGGCGGCAGTCAGCACCGGAGCAATTAGAAGTGGATATCCCGGCTGCGGGTCCCCTGGTGAATCTTGGTGATAGATATCTATTTTAATTTATTTTTTTCTTCTTAAATTTCAGTATGTTTTGGCTCATATTTTGATCATGCAGTTGCATGGAATGAACAACTTGATAATGACAACATTTTATTGATGACCTTCGAAGAGATGAAAGCGGTAAGGAGAATGGGTGCAGACAGTATGCACGTGCAGATTCAGAATATACAGACCTGTGGGTAGACGAGCATAGAATGATTTGTAAGATTTTGTCACATGAAATTTTGAAATAACTGTAGAAAAATGTTTATTAGAGATTGTGATTTGGAGATTAGAAATTGTTGTATATTTACAATAGCATGTCTATGGGGGATGTGGAGTTGGTGAGAAGGGAGCTTATATGGTATATTCATAGAAGGGCACATATCAAACCACATTTAAATGTGGTTTCGATCACTTTATACATTGGGTCAAGACTGTGGGGTTTATTCCAGTTCCCACTCCAGTATGTCATTATTACGTTAGACAAATGAAGCAAGACCATTGACTCTTAGGTGTGCAGCATACATGTTATGCAAAGATACAGTAATGTATATGCATCGTGTCTAAGGATCATATTTAGTAGGTACTCCATGGGTTAGTAAATCAAATCTGTCTTCTGATTGGTGTCTTTGCTTCTCTTATTAACCCCTCACAACCTGTTGCTTCAGCTATTAGTGCTATTTCTCTGGCCACCAGCTGCACTCTCCCCTTGCCCCCTTTTGTCTCACGTCCTTTTTATTCTTTTTAGCTTGTACAACCACTATTCAACTGGCAGAGCACATGGATAAAAGGCTGTAAATGGTAGATTGTAACCTATGGCAGGGCTCTCTGTCCCTACAGTACAGTCGTGTCTGTATTTTCCCATTGTAAAGTGCTGTACAAAATGTTGGTGCTATACAAATACAAGATAATATTATGTGTTGATTTTCATAATCTGAAACCATGATTTCTGTACTGCCAAATGTCCACTTCTGATGTTACGTTGCAGGAGTTCCTATGTTTTATAAGTTATAGGTCCATAGTGAATATGTAAAGCAAATAGAGAAATGCCTACATTTTGTTATTAAAAAATAACCACAATATAATGGGAGTAAGTACATTCCTTTTTCTTTAATCATAATGATACATTGATTTTAAGAGGGTTTTAAAATTTCTTAGAAACAAGAAAAAAAAAAGAAAACAAGCACACATAAGGAATTAAAGAAAATGAGTAGTCCATTTGAACATGCAGGTTCAGCCTCAATTTACTGTAGAAGCAGTACTTTTAAACGTAGCGAAAACAACTAAGATAAGTACAGTGCTTTTTTAATTCGAACAAACCCAGAATATGTTTATACACTTATTACTGCTACACAGTCACACATACAATGATGCACATACAGTTTTTTTTCTCCTTTTTTGGGTAGGATTTGGAGGCCGCAATAAAGAAGATTGCAGACTTCTTTTGTTACCCTCTGACCGAAGAGCAAGTTAAAAACCTCGCCGATAGGGGATCGTTTAAGTCCATGAAAGAGAAATCCATAGACACCCATGGAAAAATGGGACATGTTTTCTTCAGGAAAGGTAAAGCAGTGATGCTAAAATATTTAAAAGGCCCATAGTTTTCTTCACTGTGTTCCTAAAAACAATGATTTGCATGTTGCTTCGTACAGTCACTCTATATTTTGACATGTTGTGTAGTCTCATAATTGCTGAAGTAACCAGTGTTTAAAATATCTTGGTGAGAATTGTAGACAGTGCTAGCTGCACCAAAAGGAAAATTATGCATTTTTTTTGTGGCATTATCTCCAAGAGGTCATTGGGATAGCGTGTCACGTCCCACATCGACGATCCGGCGCCCAGCAGCGCCGTCCTCACTGGCGTCTCAAGATCTGGGGAATAGATCAGAATATCATCTAGATATACTATTACAAATGACTTTATCAATGGCACTCTCAGGAATTTATTAAAGTCCTGAAACCCAGCAGGAGCATTACTGTTACGGATCCTGGTACGCCAGGCACCCCTTTGCGCTGAACCAGGAGATGAGCGTGCCCCCACAGAATAGGCAACACTTAGACTGAGATCAATCCTTGACGAGTGAACACCAAAACCCATAATGCTTTATTCTGGCTCAACAGTTACAACCATTTCAAAGTAAGACAAGCCTCTGCGTTCCTTATTCAAAACCCTCACCTCACACCCACAATGCCCTGAGCCCCAGACAAAGGGAAGGCTGTGATATCCAGTTCAAAACAGTTTCTGTTGGAGAGGGAGGGTGGAAGCCGACAAATGGTTAGATTATAAGCACCTGAGCAGGGTCCTCTCCTACTGTTCTGTGTGTCCAACTTGCATGCACATGGCTATTCTGGTTTACCCGTTGTACAGCGCCACAGAACTTGTTACCGCTTTATAAAAGACCTGGAACTGCACCTGTTACCCACAGCACCTAAATACAGGGGAATAGTACACAGACTTCAGGGAATCTAAATAAAAGAAAATCAAACGCACAATGATGTGCCCGTTCCGTCAAAGATCTCCCCCCTTCCAGATCGTCAGAGCAAGCTTAGATCCCAACGGATCACTTTACGCTGACAAGACCTCTCACTCTGGGGGGGCACAGCGTGATGACGTAGCGCCCCCAAGTTTAAAGCCAGTCTGCGAAGGCGGACTCATTGCCCTGACATGGTTTCAGTGCATCAACTTAGCTATTCCTGGTGAAACCGCTTTGTGTACCAATATTGGCATAAGTCTGACTACCTTTCCTGGTACGAAGACCCCTGCTATCCTGACCAAGTATCTTGTTGTATTTTAGTATGTTAACCCTTACTGGGTATGTGTCATTCTGTTCCCTGAATTTAGATTGCTTTGCCGACCATCTAAGGATCGGAAGGGTAGATAGAATTCTGTGTATAGGGACCAACACCATAGACCATAGGTGGAATCCTGACATAGAGTCAGGACAAGTTCTTGTCTGTTGTCCAAGATATACTGCACTTGCTATTGCAACAGACAAAAAAAGTCAAAAATGAAGTGGTTGCTGACCCACAACTCCTTCTGCATTAAGGCCACAACACACTTTTTTGTGAGCAAAGGCAAAAGTGAAAGTGTCATGTGGCAGACTGCCTGACACACCTGAATGTGTGCCTCTGTCAAACTCTAGCTTTCTCCAGCTTTCGTCCGAAATCTCGCAACTTCAGCCCCAAATAATGATTTACCCCAAATCACCTGGCACAACAAGTGTCCAGAGCAGCAAAACCGAACTAACTCTTTTATTTGAAAAACACATTCAGCTCAAACAGTCAGAGACAGCCCTGTTCAAGAACAGATAAGATCAACAGATCAAATTACTGCACAGGGGATGGGAACTTGAAACAATGGACAATGTCCTTGGCTAAAGCTATTGAGGAGCAGCGGGGGAACAGGTAAACCACAAGAATACATTTTGCACTATACAGAGAGCGAAGTGTTCTTATACAGAGGGAATAATTCACAGACAACAGGGGATAGGGCATTAATGAACCAAAGGTAGTTTCCTCTGTGGTAACTGGCCATTATGCCTAGAGCCCTGGAGAACTATTTAACCCCTGCAGCCTGGGTCTGTCACATGCAATATTTGGACTTATTTCGCTTCATGAAAGACACCTCTCTGGAGACCGTAACCACACAAAGTGATTGAAGGTAATGGGGTGCCGGGACCTAGGGGAGTTAGGGAAAAAAGTTAAAATTTCCATGAGGATGAGGGAAAGTGGGGCGCTGAGTCTCAGTTGGTAAGAGGGGAAATAGAGGAACAGCGATTCAAGGGTGAGGAGAGGAAAATTGTGTTGTTGCCAAACACTAAAAACAAATACAAAATTAATCTCAGGAATTCCTCTCTTCAGATTGTGAAAACCAAAGCAAGTGATCTTTAAATGTTTTTTGTTTTTTTTTGTATTTTTATTTATAAAGGTGAAGTTGGCGACTGGAAAAATTATTTTTCTGAAGAGCAAAGCCAAACAATGGATGCAAAATTTGAAGAATGTTTGGCGGGAACGAAATTAGGAGATTTACTAATGTATGACATGTTTTGCAAATGATTAATGGCAAACTGGAAATGTTAATGCTTGTGTGTTGATTTCTATTCATTGTCTGAACAGTTCACTGAAGGAACTAAAAAAATAAAAACTAGTCTTTTTAATTTCACGTATTTCTTTTCTCTGGTCTCAAATACATTATATTTATACAAAGACATGTTATTGTGAAATTAAAGTCCTATTTTCCAAATAAGTAGTTTATTCAAATGATGCATAGGTCTATTTAAATATATGAAAAACAAAAATTGGTGGTGTTGCGCTAAAGGAAAGTAAAAAAACTTATGTATGGTCTATTTTGAAGGCATGCTATACTGCACAGCAAAAAAGAGAAAGAAAGTTCTATTTCTCAATAGTTCGTTCAATGGATATCCAGTCTCTGTTGTAGAAAGGATTTTCAGTGAAATCTTCCAAGACTTTGGAACGAATGACCACTTCTTTGGTGAATCTTCATTAAAGTGTATATATCTGTGTGCTTGAGGACAGCAAGACATCAGACTTGCTGTCCTCAAGCACACAGATATATACACTTTAATGAAGATTCACCAAAGAAGTGGTCATTCGTTCCAAAGTCTTGGAAGATTTCACTGAAAATCCTTTCTACAACAGAGACTGGATATCCATTGAACGAACTATTGAGAAATAGAACTTTCTTTCTCTTTTTTGCTGTGCAGTATAGCATGCCTTCAAAATAGACCATACATAAGTTTTTTTACTTTCCTTTAGCGCAACACCACCAATTTTTGTTTTTCATGTTATATGCTTTCTGAATTTGGTGGATATCAGGGTGGTGTTTTTTTGCTGCTCATTGTTTTTGGGTGTTTCCACAGTATAAACCCTCTTTGCTATTTAAATATATTGTGAAATATTATCAATGATAAAAATTGCCTGTCTTAGTCCCCTTTCCCCAAATTCACCTTGTATTTCATGCTTCAGACCTTCCTGGTTCTCTACCAGCTATCTGGCATGGTGCTCCAGGAATAAGCTTGTGGATATTAAGCCGCTAATCAGAGAGGTAACATGGGGTTGGCTGATTCAATCAGCTTACACCTCCTTAAATTACACCACCATACTGAAGGGGATGACTGTCCAGTAGCTGATGAAGTCCATTTTTTAGGGTAGAGGGGAGACCTCCAATCTGAAGTTCTGTTAGTGATCAGGTCCAGCTACTTCGGGGTACGACGGTCTAGCCACCATAACCATTTAGAAGAATTTAGGCGGTCATGGCCACTGGAATGCCCTTTTTAATACCTTACCACATATTTACTCCTAAACGCAGAAAAGTGATGTAAACCAGTGTGAAAATATGTTCATTTTAAGTATATATCCCGTATCTGTCCTCTCTCCAGACCTCGCATCGATGGATGGTATATGGAAAGGAGAGCAAAAACAATATAGTGCAGATATGTAGATATATCGTAACTAATTATAAATAAATGTATGATCACTCACGTGGCCCAGAGATTATATAGTATTGGCTCTGTACTGGTGCAGTGTGCCAATTTAAAAGGATGGCACCATCCTCCACATGTTGTAACTGGAAAATAAAAGCTGGGAGATGCTTCTCGACCGTCTGTTTCGCTGCCCACCAGGGAAGTTCTTCCATATATCACCTGTAATCCTGTGGTCTGCTTGGAGGATCTTCTAGCCCCTCTCTGCTCTCAGATATTTTTGGCAAGGAGTATATCAAATAACGAAGCCAAAGGATAGTGAAAGTGGTCTAAATAAATAAATACGAAATTTATTTCCTTTTCACAAAATACATTTTTACTCTACACCACTTATGTTTTGGAAATGTTTAAAAGAAAGCCTCTATGTACTTAACAGTTTACTTTAAATTTACTTAACTTTCTTGTTCTTAGAAGTGTTAATTTCATATCCGAGTCTTCAATCAGCTTTTGCGTTCAGTTCTTCATGGTCATGCTATTCCTGTTCCTGTCCCACCTGAATCTTTGGTAGCGTTTTCCGCAACTAGTAGCGATTCTGAGGGTGAGGTGCTTGACGCTGATTCTGACTGTGAATTTGAACGCAGCAAACCCCAACTGTTTGAACAAAATGAACTGGATGATCTAGTGAGAGATTTACGTTTAACTAAAGAGAAAACTGAACTGCTTGGTTCCAGGTTGAAAGTTGTTGTCTCCAGGAACATATATTCGTGGGTAGAGGACAAGAGAGAAAAAAATTTGCTCCTTATTTCGAGCAAGAAGGTGGTCTAGTATTCTGTAGTAACATACCAGGGTTAGTAGAAGAATTTGGGATTGACGACAACAAAGATGATTGGACTATTGATTTATCCAAAAGAAGCCTAAAAGTTGTTGTCTTGTACAATGGCAACATATACGCTTAAGTCGCCTACTGATGACCGTGTCGCACGCAAGGAGACAAAAAATACACACACAAAAAGACACGACTACTTGACTGTGGAATAATATATATATTTATTATATATATAGGCCACAGCTAAAACTCCACACAATATAAAATAACCATAATATAAAATTTGCCATAACCAAAAAATACAGTGCTGACAGGGGACTCCATACAACCACCATATCCCTCTAAATCAGCCAACTACAAATTCCTCCCATCTCCCAACCATCAGATCCATAAATCACCTAAATAAAGGAACCCCTACCCCAGCACTGCCTTCAAGCCCCCGCTGTGATAAAGGGGAAACATACAAAACCAAAAACCCAAAACAAAACCTCCCTACCCATAAAAAAATAAAAAAGGGGGGAGGGTGGGGATTTCACCTCAGCTCTACCTCAGGAGAAAAAGGCGTGCAGAGACTCCTAGCACGGGCCTTGACCCCTTAGTGACCAGGCGGTTTTACACAAATCCATCCTTTAGTGACCGCTGACGTTTTTACGTTTCTGCGCTGTTAGAAACATAGAAACATAGAAAAATGTCGTCAGATAAGAACCTTTCGGCCCATCTAGTCTGCCCAATTACATGGATACTTTACCTGGATTTATCTTTTGTTTAGGATAGCCTTATGCCTATCCCATGCTTGCTTAAATTCAATTACTGTTTTGGCCTCTACCACTTCTACTGGAAGACTGTTCCATGTATCCACCACCCTCTCAGTAAAATAATGCTTCCTGATGTTACTTTTAAACCTTTGCCCCTCTAATCTAAGACTATGTCCTCTTGTTTTGCTATTTTGTTTCCTTTTAAATATACTCCCTTCCTCTACCTTGTGGATTCCCTTTACGTATTTAAATGTTTCTATCATATCTCCTCTGTCTCGTCTTTTTTCCAAGCTGTACATGTTAAGATCATTAAGCCTTTCCTGGTAACTTTTCTCCTTCAAGCCGTACACCATTTTAGTAGCACTTCTCTGAACTCTCTCTAAGATGTCTATATCCTTCTGGAGATACGGTCTCCAGTACTGCACACAGTACTCCAAGTGAGGTCTCACCAGTGCTCTGTACAGTGGCATGAGCACTTCCCTTTTCCTACTGCTAATACCTCTCCCTACACAACCAAGCATTCTGCTAGCATTTCCTGCTGCTCTATTACATTGACTACTTACCCTTAGATCCTCTGAAATAATGACCCCTAAATCCCTTTCCTCAGATGTTGAGGTTAGGACTGTATCAAATATTCTATATTCAGCCCTTGGGTTTTTACGTCCCAGGTGCATTATCTTGCACTTATCCACATTAAAACTCAATTGCCACAACTCCGACCATTTTTTTAGTTTACCTAAATCATTTGTCATTTGGCTGATCCCTCCAGGAACGTCAACCCTGTTGCAAATCTTTGTGTCATCAGCAAAAAGACATACTTTTCCATTAATACCTTCTGCAATATCACTAATAAAATATTAAAGAGAATGGGTCCAAGTACTGACCCCTGAGGTACCCCACTGGTAACAAGACCTTGTGCCGAATAAACTCCATTTACCACAACCCTCTGTTGTCTGTCACTCAGCCACTGCCTAATCCAGTCAACAATATTGGAATCTAAACTCAAAGATTGCAATTTATTGATAAACCTTCTATGCGGAACAGTATCAAAAGCCTTACTGAAATCTAAATAAGCAATGTCTACTGCACCACCTGTGTCTATTATTTTTGTTACCCAATCAAAAAAATCAATAAGATTAGTTTGGCATGATCTCCCTGAGGTAAACCCATGTTGTTTCTGATCCTGTAATCTATGTGTTTTTAGATGTTCAACAATCCTTTCCTTTAACATGGTTTCCATTAATTTCCCCACTACTGACGTAAGACTAACTGGCCTATAGTTCCCCGATTCCTCCCTACTACCCTTCTTGTAAATGGGCACAACATTTGCTAATTTCCAGTCTTCTGGGATGACTCCCGTTAACAAGGATTGGTTAAATAAATCTGTTAATGGTTTTGCTATTACATCACTGAGCTCTTTTAATAATTTAGGGTGGATCCCATCAGGCCCCATTGACTTATTTGTCTTTACTTTAGACAGCTGCTGTAGAACCTCCTCCTCTGTAAACTGATATGTAAATGTCTCTTTAGTGTTCTCTCCTAACTGAGGTCCCTTTCCTTCCTTTTCTTCTGCAAAGACTGAACAAAAATATTCATTGAGGCAGTCAGCGAGACTTTTATCCTCTTCTACATACCTTCCTTCCTTTGTTTTTAATCTAACTAATCCTTGTTTTACTTTTCTTTTCTCGTTTATGTATCTAAAAAATGTTTTGTCCCCCTTTTTTACTGACTGAGCTATTTTCTCTTCTGCGTGTGCTTTGGAAGCTCTTATAAATTGCTTTGCCTCTTTCTGCCTAATTTTATAGGTTTGCCTGAGTTTTTTTATAATTATTGAATGCTATCTTTTTGTTCTTCACTATTTTGGCCACTTCTGCAGAGTACCACAGTGGTTTCTTCCCTTTTTTGTTTTTGCTAACAAGCCGAATGCAATTTCCTGTGGCCTTCAATAATGCTTCCTTTAAATAATCCCATTTCTCCTGGACTCCCTTTAAACTCCTCCAGTCTGATAATGACTCCTTCACACAAAATCTCATTTTAGAAAAATCAGTTTTTTTAAAGTCTAAAACTTTCATTCTTGTGTGGTGCGGCTCCATCCCTGTTGTTATATTAAACCATACTGACTGGTGATCACTAGATCCCAAATTTTCACCTACAACAACGTCTGATACCAAACCTCCATTTGTGAGTATTAAATCCAATATGGCCTCTTTACGGGTCGGCTCCTCAACTACTTGTGTTAGAGATAATCCCAGTAGGGAGTTTAGAATATTTGTACTCCTGGTGCACCCAGCTGTTTTGGTTTTCCAGTTCACATCAGGAAGATTAAAGTCCCCCATGATAATAACTTCCCCCTTCATTGCCATTTTGGCTATTTCCTCAACCAGCAGATTATCTAGTTCTTCTGCTTGTCCAGGGGGTCTATAGATCACACCTACACGAGCTACTGTATGATTGCCAAATGTTAGCGTAACCCAAACTGACTCTATGTTCACCTCGCTCACTTTTATTTGGTTCGTTTTTATGTTGTTTTTCACATACAGGGCCACTCCTCCTCCTTTCCTACCTTCTCTGTCTTTTCTATATAAAGTGTACCCCGGAATTGTTATGTCCCAGTTATTTTTCTCACTGGACCATGTCTCAGTAACCGCCACTAAATCTACTTTTTCAGCTGCCATCATTGCCTCTAGTTCATTGATTTTATTGACTAAACTGCGAGCATTTGTAGACACGACTCTGAGCTTGTCATTTTTTACATCGCATGTTGCTTGCACCCTCCGATTTAGTTTTGGGGGACAATCGGGCAGATTGTTTTTTACCCTTTTGTCCCCCCCTCCTAGTTTAAATATTTCTTTGCGAAACCTTTGAACTTCTCACTGAGAACATATGTTCCCCTATGAGTAAGATGCAAACCATCTTTTTTATACAGTTCCTTTCTGCTCCAATTAGAGCTATCATGGGACACAAAGCCAAATCCTTGCTCCCGACACCATTCCCGAAGCCACAAATTGAATTCCCTATTGCACATCTGCCTATCTTGAATGTTATGCACAGGCAAAACTTCAGAGAATGACACAGTGGACGCAATCTGCTGTATTTCACCTCCAAGAACACAAAAATCTTCCTTAATCTCAGAAACCTCATTGCTAGCCAAGTCATTTGTCCCTAGATGGACTAGAACGTCCACTTCCCCTTGTTGCTTTGCTTGTTTGACAATATTGAGAATACGTCTCTTGTCTCTACGAGCAGTAGCCCCAGGAAGACATCTCACCAAACCACTACTCTCCAGCTCAACACCTCTTATGATAGAATCACCCAGCAACAATTGCCTTCTATCAAGTCCCACCTTTTCATTTTTGTCCTTGGTTGCAGTGCTGCATACCTTAGGCATAGTGGATGGTGGTTCCTCAACTATGGTGTCTGAGCCTACATCCGTCTTATCACTACACTCTGAAAGTGCCTCAAAAGAATTAAGAAGAGCCACAGATTGTTGGACATGCCTTCTATCCACAACTCTAAGTCTACCAGATCCTACAGTAGTCCATCTGCCGCTCCTAGGAGGCCTCTGTGGCAGTGGCTTAGTAACAGTCATAACCTGAGTTTCTCTAACAGATAATTTACAAATCTCAGACTTCAAACAGGCAATTTCCTGCTGCAATAAAGAGAGCTGCCTACATATCAGGCACACTCCAAACCTCCAAAAATTGGATCTAAAAACAAATGCATGACAGCTCTTACACTGGACCAAGCCTGCCATTATAAAAGAATGGATTTAAAACCAGCAAATCTTACCTTTTTGTAGGTTTTCTACCTCCTGTCTAACCTCAGACTACCTCCAGAGTATCTCCAGAAGATCTCCTGTAAGTGCTCACTTTGAAGACTTCACTTAGAAGGCTTCCCAAGCTCAATTAGACCAAGCTAATATTCCACAAGCTTTATATAATCACCTAAGAACACCTCCCCCAGCAAGGAGTGGACAAGCTAAACCTGAAGCAAATACCACCCAATTGATTCCAATTGTATGCTAATCAGTATGAAAATGAGTCACCAGCCTAACCTAATTTACTCACCAGACCTAATTTGAAACCTTAAGATGAATAGAAAAGATCTGTTTGAAACAAAAATCTAAATCACTCACCAGAAGATCTCCTGTAAGTGCTCACTTTGAAGACTTCACTTAGAAGGCTTCCCAAGCTCAATTAGACCAAGCTAATATTCCACAAGCTTTATATAATCACCTAAGAACACCTCCCCCAGCAAGGAGTGGACAAGCTAAACCTGAAGCAAATACCACCAATTGATTCCAATTGTATGCTAATCAGTATGAAAATGAGTCACCAGCCTAACCTAATTTACTCACCAGACCTAACTTGAAACCTTAAGATGAATAGAAAAGATCTGTTTGAAACAAAAATCTAAATCACTCACCAGAAGATCTCCTGTAAGTGCTCACTTTGAAGACTTCACTTAGAAGGCTTCCAAGCTCAATTAGACCAAGCTAATATTCCACAAGCTTTATATAATCACCTAAGAACACCTCCCCCAGCAAGGAGTGGACAAGCTAAACCTGAAGCAAATACCACCCAATTGATTCCAATTGTATGCTACTCAGTATGAAAATGAGTCACCAGCCTAACCTAATTTACTCACCAGACCTAACTTGAAACCTTAAAATGAATAGAAAAGATCTGTTTGAAACAAAAATCTAAATCACTCACCAGAAGATCTCCTGTAAGTGCTCACTTTAAAGACTTCACTTAGAAGGCTTCCCAAGCTCAATTAGACCAAGCTAATATTCCACAAGCTTTATATAATCACCTAAGAACACCCCCCCAGCAAGGAGTGGACAAGCTAAACCTAAAGCAAATACCACCCAATTGATTCCAATTGTATGCTAATCAGTATGAAAATGAGTCACCAGCCTAACCTAATTTACTCACCAGACCTAACTTGAAACCTTAAGATGAATAGAAAAGATCTGTTTGAAACAAAAATCTAAATCACTCACCAGAAGATCTCCTGTAAGTGCTCACTTTGAAGACTTCACTTAGAAGGCTTCCCAAGCTCAATTAGACCAAGCTAATATTCCACAAGCTTTATATAATCACCTAAGAACACCTCCCCCAGCAAGGAGTGGACAAGCTAAACCTGAAGCAAATACCACCCAATTGATTCCAATTGTATGCTACTCAGTATGAAAATGAGTCACCAGCCTAACCTAATTTACTCACCAGACCTAACTTGAAACCTTAAGATGAATAGAAAAGATCTGTTTGAAACAAAAATCTAAATCACTCACCAGAAGATCTCCTGTAAGTGCTCACTTTAAAGACTTCACTTAGAAGGCTTCCCAAGCTCAATTAGACCAAGCTAATATTCCACAAGCTTTATATAATCACCTAAGAACACCTCCCCCAGCAAGAGTGGACAAGCTAAACCTGAAGCAAATACCACCCAATTGATTCCAATTGTATGCTAATCAGTATGAAAATGAGTCACCAGCCTAACCTAATTTACTCACCAGACCTAACTTGAAACCTTAAGATGAATAGAAAAGATCTGTTTGAAACAAAAATCTAAATCACTCACCAGAAGATCTCCTGTAAGTGCTCACTTTGAAGACTTCACTTAGAAGGCTTCCCAAGCTCAATTAGACCAAGCTAATATTCCACAAGCTTTATATAATCACCTAAGAACACCTCCCCCAGCAAGGAGTGGACAAGCTAAACCTGAAGCAAATACCACCAATTGATTCCAATTGTATGCTAATCAGTATGAAAATGAGTCACCAGCCTAACCTAATTTACTCACCAGACCTAACTTGAAACCTTAAGATGAATAGAAAAGATCTGTTTGAAACAAAAATCTAAATCACTCACCAGAAGATCTCCTGTAAGTGCTCACTTTGAAGACTTCACTTAGAAGGCTTCCCAAGCTCAATTAGACCAAGCTAATATTCCACAAGCTTTATATAATCACCTAAGAACACCTCCCCCAGCAAGGAGTGGACAAGCTAAACCTGAAGCAAATACCACCCAATTGATTCCAATTGAATGCTAATCAGTATGAAAATGAGTCACCAGCCTAACCTAATTTACTCACCAGACCTAACTTGAAACCTTAAGATGAATAGAAAAGATCTGTTTGAAACAAAAATCTAAATCACTCACCAGAAGATCTCCTGTTAAGTGCTCACTTTGAAGACTTCACTTAGAAGGCTTCCCAAGCTCAAAGCTGTTAGTGTTTAGGTCAAATTTTCCTCTTACTCGTTTATTCAACCCACACATATTATACACTGTTTTTCCCGCCATTAAATGGACTTTCTAGAAATACCATTATTTCCATCATATTGAATAATTTACTATAAAAAAAAAATTAAATATGATGAAAAAATGGTAAAAACATACTTTTCCGTAATTTAATCCCCAAAATCTACAACCACCAAAAAAGACCCTGGCTAAATAGTTTAAAAATTTTGTCCCGAGACTAGAAATACCCAATTTTTACATGTTTTTACCTTTTAACCCTTTCACTGCTGAGCCAGTTCACCTATGTGCGCTGCGCTCATTCTGACCATTTTGTGCTAATTATTTTGAAATTACAGCCTAGGACCTATTTAACTAAACCCCCCCCAGACAAAAAAAAACTTTAAAAGAAACCCCATTTTTTTATTTTATTATTATTTTTTTATTTTTTAAATTTTATTTTTAAACCAAAAGTGGTCATGTTTGGTATCATTGGAAAGGCCATGATCAGGTAGCCATGACCATCTAGCTGCCACAGATCGGGAGATAGGGGGATCCTTAGGATCCCCTTATCTCTACATGGCAGCTAGAGGGTTAGGCTAGGGTCAAACGAAAGCATTTTTACACGCGAACGTAAAAATGTGCGTCCGAACGCATTGATGTATTTTTTCACGGAATATGCGAAAACGGTCATACGATGCGCATTTTCGTGCGTATGTTTTACGAATCCAAACCAGGAAACTTTTTGCGTCTGGACGTTATGTTGGCCGGACACGAGCAGGGTCTGACGTCTCCAAATCACACACACACACCGCTAGCGGGCGCAGCGCACTCTGTACGTCCGTACTAAGGGTTCTGCGTTCTCGGAAAAATGCGTTAATTTTCCACTTGCGTTGCGCGCCGGACTTTCGTGCGACCGTACTTCGTATATTGGCTGTCATTGCCCGTCATTTGCTGCTAGTGCGGCCGTGATTAAGTGCGCCAGAACGCACGTTAAAAATGCGCTCGTCTGACCCCAGCCTTAACTGGCCCACTGACATCCTCACACATATGGTGAGGTTGTCAGTGGGTGGGGGGGGGACCTGGAGGCTTGGCTGACATCCAAGATGTCAGCCCCCCTCCAGGTTCGAATCGCGTTTTGGTGCCAATTAGCGCCAAAACGCGATCCGGCAGCAAAATGGTTAATACTATATACCGCTGAAAAAGGGAGACTTTCCCCTTTCCAGCGGTGCAAAAAGCATCTCCCTAGCTTCAATGGTTGGGGAGATAGAGGGCTCCGAAGGAGTCCCCCCATCCCTCCATTGATTTCAATGTGGGCGCCTGCTGATGACGTCACCACGCAGTGTGGTGACGTCATCGAGCTCGCCAGCCCATGCAAATCAGGAGGGAAGGCTTCCCCCCTGCCAGATCTGCGAGGGATCCAGCGAGGGAGGTAAGTATAGGGCGGGAGGGGGGTTCGGCAACGCTGACGTACCATGTATGTCCGCGGGTCTAAGGGAGACCCGTGGGCAGAACGTACATGGTACGTCAGCAGTCCTTAAGGGGCTAAGAACCCTCCTGAAACTCCACCCCTGAAACTTCTTGCTCAATCCCCCACACACGCTCGATCGAGGACATAAAATCCTCCTTGCATCCTGGCATCAGAGGCAACTTAAGGGCCCTACACATACACATATACACACACACATACATACACACAAATATATATATATATATAGTGTAACCGGAATCTTTTAGGTTTACTCGGGACGAGGCCGGACCGGACACGAGCAAGGATTGTCTGAACACGAGTCTCTTCAGGAAAGGCAAACTTTATTGTGATATCACAACAGATGCTCAAACAGGATTCAATCGCAAAGAATATCCTTTTAGTTGGGTTCCAGATAGCGCCTCTCGTTTTTGTCTCCACATGGTACGGTTCTCCATCACCGGGTGCGTACCATTCCAGATGTGGGAGATATCCACTTTCTCGGTGGTGCTTGGGCACCTGGGGCATACTCCAAGTGATAGTCCATAAATCAAATTTGCAAAATACAAAATCAGTACCACAAATGCCCCAAATCCCTTGGGCAATTCTTTTCACAGTCACATAAACCCAATCCCTCCCCATCGGAATTTCAAAAACAATAAAAACATTTCCGGCAATTTCTGCATTGATTTACCTAACAGTACAACCTGATCATTTAGTTTAGTTTTCCCCAATGCCCGAAGGTCCCCCCCTTATTCCATTAATCAGAGGGGTAGGCCGTCCAAACATGAGTTCGTACGAACTTAGCTTCAATTGGGGGGTTGGCCTGCATCTAATGTGCAATAGAACTATCGGCAGCACATCCAACCAGCCTAATAGCATCTCTTGGCACAGTTTGGACATCAAAATCTTTGCGGTTCATTCTCTCGACTTTTCCCGAGCTTTGGGGCCTGTAAACAGTCTATAACTTCCAGGTGATGCCCAACAGACGGGCAAACTGTTGTAGACAGTTCTGTATAAATGCGGGGCCATTGTCTGACCCTATTTCGAGAGGAAGTCCATAACGTGGTATTATTTCTTTCATTAGACTCCTCACCACTTCTGCTGTCTTCTCTCCCAAATTTAGCAGTATTTGTGTAATTCTCAGATTATTGTGAGGGTTGGTTGTTAGGTTTTCAAAACGTGAGGTGAAATTTTCTGCTCGTTCAACTTCGGTTTCTTTTGTATCTTCTCCACACTCCCCCATTAATTTTACGCCGAAGGATTTCAGCATCATTTTATATACTCTTTGCTGAACTTCTGAGGTGTTAGTCATAAGACATGTCTCTTGAGGGTTCAGAGGAGTGGAGTAGAAATTTCGGCCTTGGGAACAGGTTGGGAAGAGCCATTGAATATAATCATGATTGAGTTCTAATAGTTCGTAGTCATTGCGCCATTTATACAAAACAATTTCAATAAATTCGCCTCCAGGTTCAAATTTTCTCCAGTTCATATAGAATTCGTAGTTTGGCATAACAGTTTGGTCCTCTTGCTTGCAGAGCAGGACTTTGGCTTGATCAGTTGTTAGCAATGGTGTTGCAGCCGCTTTTGCGGCCTGGTCAGCGCGCCTGTTGACTTTCGGGATTTCATCATGACCTTTCTGGTGGCCACGACAGTGCATAATACTGACAGCACTTGGTTTCCATACAGCTTCTAGAAGGGCTGTGATTTCAGCTGCCTACTTGATTTGTTGTCCTGAGGAAGTAAGTAGGCCTCTTTCTTTGTAGAGTGCAACATGTGCATGGACAGTCATGAAGGCGTACTTGGAGTCAGTGTAGATATTCACTCTTTTGCCTTCGGAGATTTGCAGAGCCCTTGTTAGAGCTGTTATCTCAGCAAGTTGTGCAGATGTATGGCCTGGTAGAGAACTTGCTTCAATAATCTCTTCTGCTGAGACTACTGCATAGCCGGAGACTTTCTTCCCATCATCCATGTAACTGCTATCATCAGTGAGCAACTGTAGATCGTATTTGTCTAGGGGTACGTTTTTCAAATCTGGCCTGCTACTGAACACTTCTTCCATGACTTGGAGGCATTCATGATCTGGATCCTCTTCGCAGTCAGGCAGTAAAGTAGCAGGGTTCAAGGTAGCGATGAGGTCCAAAAGAACCCGTGGATTCTCACACATCATAGCTTGGTACTTCGTCATACGGCTGTTGCTGAACCAGTAACTTCTTTTTACATCAAGCAGGGCTTTGACAGCATGGGGCACCTTGACATGAAGAACTTGTCCAAGGGTCAGCTTGTCTTTGGTTGGGGTATTCGGCATACTGCTTCTTTTCTTTCTGCCCCCAGTGCACACTTGGTACCTGTTAATTGAAAACCTAGATATTTCACAGTCTGTATACATATGTGTGCTTTCTTTTTGGACACTCTGTAACTTGCATGGCACAGCAGATGTAGCAGAGCTTTTGTGGCAGAGAAACAGTCTTTTTCTGTGGGAGAAGCCAGTAATAAATCATCAACATACTGTAATAGAACAACTTTGTGTGGCTGAGCGTTGAAGGACAAGAGGTCCTGGCTGAGCGCGCATCCATTGTAGACTCCTCCCACTGAAAAATAAAAAGGGGCTGGCTTGCCGGAACCAGACGGATACAAAAAAAAAAAAAAAACATCTTTTAAATCAGGCACCGTGTAATATTTTGTGTCTCCGGGAATTAATGCCAACAAGTTGTATAGATTGGGAACCACAGGGTGTAGAGTTACTGTGGCTTCGTTAACCGCTCATAAATCTTGGACTGGGCGGTACTCTTGTGTACCCTCTTTCTGTACTGGCAACAATGGTGTGTTCCACGGTGACACGCAGAATTTCAATATGCCGTGGTCTTTAAATCTCTGCAAATGTGTCTGTATATTTTGTTTGGCTTTCTGTGGAATGTGATATTGGCTGAGAGCCAGAGGCGTTGCGCCAGGTTTCAGATTACAACTAATCCGGGCGGGTTTTCTTCAACCCAGAGGGATTCCAAGGAGTAGTATATACGGGTCTGGGTCGGCCGGCGGGGTTGGCGCCGAGCGCCATTCTTCTTCTCTTGGCATAATTACTGCAATTTTGACAGACTGGGTGTGCTGGCTGGCTGTACTGCCATGTAAAACTGCCATTCTCAGGCAGATCTAATTGAGCATGTCCCCCGGGAAAAATATAATTTGGGCTTGCAATTTGCAAAAAATATCCCGCCCCAGGAGCTGGATGGGACATTCGGGCATATACATATACACATTGTATATTTTAACTAAAAAAAGAAAAAACATCTACATATACAAACAATATTCACAGAGGTCTCTCTCCCGTAGCCAAAACAAACTCTTAATACCACATCGGAAAAAAATAAATTAAAAAAAATAAAAACAGTAATCAGCTATTCCATTGTTATAAAACCACTCCAAACATCTCATCAGTAATCCTCTAAAATAATCCCATAACAACAAAATAACTATCCCATCAAAAATCAAATAAAAATATATTCTTAATTGACTTATTAATCATAATTTTGCTATATCTTAACTATATAGAACATAAAACAGTATAAAACTATTTAGTTTAATTATTTCTCGAATTACTTTTTCAATATTATCTTCTAACCGTTTTATATATTTCTATTTAATTTATTAATAAATTTTATTATATTTTGGTAGACAATATTGTATATTATTATATACTTTAAATTTACTTCATAAAATACATATTGTATTATAAATACTTATTATTGTTACACTCTAACAATATAAAAACCAGGACTCCCTTTTTTTATTTAATTCTAGCTCTGTGAACAAAACTAGAGTTTTTGGAATAATATCAACACAAAATATAAACATATATCTTGCACTCGACAGACTTCATACATTCTATTGTAGCACACATTAAAAATTAGCTAAACATAGTAATTTTTCTTCTTCATTTCTCTTTAATTTAAATTCGCTGCACAGACACACAAAGGGTTACTTTCTCTGTCTACCAGAGAGCAAAAAGCCGACTCCCCCCCTTCCCCCTCTCCGTGCAAACAGTGTGTCAGAAAGGAGGGGGGAGGCGAGTACGGAGAATCTCACTACCTCTCAGCTATTACACACTCTAAATTAATTACTTATCACACTTTACTCTTAATTGAACAGTTTGATAGATCAATTATAAACACAATCAGACAAAAACATCCTACCATATATCATTCGATCATACAGCACATACTATTTATTAATAACATTCTCTGACTTCATACTCACGCAGAACAGTACAGATATCACATCCGAATAATCAGTCCGAATTACATACACAAATTATACAGCACTGTAATTTTTTTTTTTTTTAAAACCTTCTTGATTACCATCTGATCTATTGATCATCTCATTTTCTTCTGGCCCAGGGGGAAGTGGGGGCTCAGAGACTCCTGAAGATCATTACATAATCCACACACAGAACTTGTAAATTATCTTTATTTATTTTACTGGTATATTAAAACACTAAATATATATATATAGACTTATTTTCACACTCATCATTATCATCACTGTCCTCTTGGTCTACCAATTTATATATGCTCCCATCGGGCATTTCGATCTTTCCTGGTGGGGCCTCTCTGTCTCTTTCACCCACTGCCCCCTCATCTTCCTCCGCAATTCCGCTCGCCGGAGCGGAGGAAGCCGGCGGAGCAGTAGCAGCCGCCCGCCCCCCCCTCCGCCTGCGCAACCGCGGCACACAAAGCTTCTCTAGCTGCCCCATAATATGATGGATAGGGCGGGGGCAGGGAATCAATCTCCTCCAGTTGTTCTACCAACACCGGTCTTTTCTTTTTATTATTTTCTTTATTGGGGGGGTACCTGCTTCTTGTTATGTCCCGCCATCATTATAAAATAACTTTTATCTTTTACACAATACTTCCATATATCTATATATGGGTACTGCTCAGAATATCCGCATTTCCCGGTTACTTGGGAATGCACTTTCTGTATTAGCTCCGGGTCCATTGACCCCTGCTCTGGCCAGTCTGGAACTAGCAATAGCCATACAATTGTACACATTCCTGTTAATTTCCCTTTAGTTAACTCTACACCATAATCACATGTTGTATATAGTGCTTCAAAATTCCGCACCATATACCCTAAGGGCGTCTCACCCTCCTTCCTTGTTAGGCTTGAATGACCCGTTACCCATTGTTACTCTTAAGAGCAGTAACCTTTTTACGATACAGATATTACTTTTTAGCAAAAACACTTGAAATTTACTGTCTGGTACTTCAGCCAACAATTAATGTGTGTCGGAGTCGCTTCCTCCGTCAGTAGCCGGACTGCAGTCGCCTGAGCCGGAAACGTACCTTGGGAGTCCACTTTCAAGTTTGCTTTCTCGCTAGGCGAGTAGGCGCACAATCACTCACAGCACTCTCAGCAACCATTCACAACCCATACTGTACCAGATACTTTCAGCACAAAACAATACATAGACAATTCAACTCTTTCTACTAGCCGAGGGCACACCGTCCCTCCTTTTGGCTCCTTATACCCCGTTAATTGAACTCTAACTCTTGACTGCTTGTGACTATGTGCACCCCGTTTTATAACTACACTCCCGTCTGCAATTCCAATTTGCCTATGAGTAATCTACCCACCCGGCACCACTATCTCTGCAGCTACCGCTGGCTCCAATGAGCCCTCTTCACTACACGACGTACACACTAGCACTGACTCAGGGCTCTAAGCCCGGTCACAGAAATCTCTCCGCCTTTCCTTTTGTCCACGTGGTGAAGCTTTATTTACAAACACTGACTACGACTATGCAACTCCACGCGGCTCCCTTCTCCCTCACGTACAGACTCTACCCTTTAGTTAACATCCGATGCCCTGGGTCCAGACACGCGCTATCCACTCTGGCTCATTTGCTTGACCGTGCTTTTGGCGGCGGGTTCGGTATGCCAACGAAACCGTGGCCGCGGGTTTCCTTATCCAACTACGGTTGGAGGTTTCCCTTTATACCGGTATTTCCATTAGACATACAAACATAGAAGACACTTTACCTATCGCCGCGCTGTTCGCTGTTTCCTCGGACTCAGGGGTGTCCCAGTATTCCCGCGCTGGGGGTCCGTTTGAGACGAGATGAGGTCCACTGAACAGGAAATCCTGCTTGGCGCCTGCAGATGTCAGCTCACCTTCATCGGACGCCCAACCAGCGGGATCACTCGCACCTGCAGTCAACCGCTACAGTGTTCAACAGTCGTTGCCATGCCGGCAAGGGCCCGCATCCCGGCTATCGAGCCCCCAAGAAATGTAACCGGAATCTGCTAGGTTCACTCGGGACGAGGCCGGACCGGACACGAGCAAGGATTGTCTGAACACGAGTCTCTTCAGGAAAGGCAAACTTTATTGTGATATCACAACAGATGCTCAAACAGTATTCAATCGCAAAGAATGAGCCCCGATTACACAGTGACATGAAATCTTATACCCCAAATACATAATTAGGTACATCCCAATTAGCCCAACTCCCTATGACACTCTCTCACCCCACGTGGGTTAATACCTCCCTTTGGCTAATACAAAGACATTCCATTAAATTGGCTGTAAATTGGCAAACTTTGTTAGTTTCAGTGAATCATAATTAGTTGTTTTTCCTATTCTGGGCTGCGCCCTCCTCCCTAGCGCCTACAATCACTTGTTGCAGCTAACACCTGGTCTGATCTCTATATTCCTTTGTCTCTCAGCGGGCCTCAACGACCTTGGCGTGTCTACTCCTCTTTCTGTCCTTCCGTGCCAGGAACAGCCTAGACCTTTCTCAAATTCTAATTACTTTTTCTGCTAATCTAACACATTCCTAAATTTCTACGTATATGTCGTTCTAGTTTCAGCTAAAAACTTGCCTAGTTATTTTCAAGTGAACCAATATTCTGAACAAGATGGCCACCTGGCTTATAATGGCGGCCATCTTCCAGCCTATTTCCACTTCAATAGTAGAGTAGAAATCGCAAGCCCCACCCCTGCGGTCCTCAGACCTCGGCGTGTGGGACACGCACACACACACATATATATATATATACACGAATACATATATAAACACACATATATACACACACATACGTTCACACATACATATACACAAACATTTATTTATTTATAAAGAATTTTACCAGGAAGGATACATTGAGATTTCTCTCGTTTTCATACAGTTACAGTTGCAAGTATTTATAAAGCGCCAACAAATTCCTTAGCGCTGTACAATGGGAGAGACTGAATAACAAATATACATACACGTTACACACATGGAACAAAATGAGGGTGAACCCTGCTCAAGAGCTTACAATCTAAGATGAGAGGGATGACTCATTAGGTGAGGGTGAATAGGGTAATTGAAGAGATGGGTTGCAGGAGGGCTAAATGGGAAGAGGAGCAGGAAATGACAGTGGGGAGGTCATGGAGTGAACCGATAGGCTTCTCTAAAGTAATGGGTTTTTAGAAACTTCTTGAAGGACTGGAGAGATGGGGAGAGTCTAATGTTGCGGCGGAGGGAGTTCCATACAAAGGGGTCAGCTGGGAGAGGTCCTGAAGGCGAGAGTTGGGGGTGTGGGTACGAGGAGCTGATAGCATCAGATCATTGGCAGAGCGAAGTGGTCGGGTTGGGATGTACCTGTTAATATGGGAGGAGATGCAGGTAGGGGTGCGGTTACGGAGAGCTTTGAATCTGAGCACCAATATTTTGAAATCGCGATTCAAACCTGGAGGGGGCTGACATCCAAGATGTCAGCCAAGCCTCCAGGTCACCCCCCACCCAATGACATCCTCACCATATGTGTGAGTATGTCAGTGGGCCAGTTAACCCCTAGCTGCCATGTGGAGATTGGGGGATCATTTGGATCCCCTTATTTCCCGATCCCTGGCAGCTAGAGGGTGATATTTGACATAATTGGAAAGGCCCGATCACGGCCTTTCCAATGATACCAAACATGACCAGGTATGGTGTACAAATAAAATAAATAAAAAAATTGGTTTATTTTTTTAAAAATTTTGTCTGGGGGGGTTTAGTTAAATAGTACCTAGGCTGTCATCTAAAAATAATTAGCATAAAATGGTCAGAATGAGCTCAGCACACATAGGTGAACTGTCTCAGCAGTGAAGGGGTTAAAAAGCAAAAACATGTAAAAATTGGGTATTTCTATTCTCGGGTGGTTGTAGATTTTGGGGATTAAATTATGAAAAAGTGTGTTTTTACCATTTTTTCATCAATTTCATATTTTTGTTTATAGTAAATTATAGGATATGATGGAAATAATGTTTATTTAGAAAGTCCATTTAATGACAGGAAAAACAGTATATAATATGTGTGGGTTGAATGAACGAGTAAGAGGAAAATTTGACCTAAACACTAACAGCGCAGAAAGGTAAAAACAGCAGCGGGCACTAAAGGACGGATTTGCGCAAAACCGCCTGGTCACTAAGGGGTTAATAAGTCTGTAATTATGTGTGATCTAACATTAAAACCAGTTGATCATACATGATCTAACAAAGATCTATAAGCCTTAATGTTTTTTTGTCAGAAAATATATTGGGGGGGGGGGGCTAATCCGTCTATTAATCACTTAATAAGTCTAGTATGTGTGATCTAACGTAAAAACCACTTGATAATACCTGACCTAACGTAAGGCTTCCAAAATAGCTGTTTGGTCAATTTTTTGATGGGGGGGGGGGCTGATGACAGGTTAGTCCCCCTTACAAGAATTGTTAATATCTCTTCTTCTATGTGCGATCCAACGCAAACAACAATTGATCTAATCTGATCTAACAAAGATCTAACCAGCTGCATGAGTATTGTTCAAAATTTTTGATAAGGGGGCTAGCCCCGGATGAGGTTGTTTTCTCTTGTGTTAGGATGCTGGGACAGAGTACAACCGACAACATGCATGTGTGACAGAATGCTGACCCAGTCATGTGAGCGCCATCCGAGGGAGACCTCAGTCATCCTTCATATGTAAAGTGTGCATATTCTACATAGAAAAAATATGCTGGGCCCTATTACATTCTTCACGCAAAAATGCACGGTAAACGTGTGAATTTTTGCGCGAAGCGCTAAACGTTAACGAGCATAAATTAACGCTGGTATTACAATCCCCGAGCATTATTTCATCTGTCAAAAAAATAATGCATTTAAAAAATATGCACAAAAACGCACGTGCATTAACATTGCACGCAGAAATCGGTGTGCGGACTGCTTTTTCATGCTATTCAGCCAATCAGAATTAGGAACCACAATTGTCTCCTGTTAAGTTTTTGCGCCTGTCAAAATCAATCTGCGCATATATGCTGCAGCAATAATAAAAACACGCACAACTTCTCAATTGTATTGTTTGGGTATGTGTAGAATGTGTAACTATACTTTGCTGTATTTTTTTCCGGGTGTATTTGGGTTCAGCCAGGACCTTCAGATTTCCCATTAACACTAGCTTTTAAGACGTTAAAATTATGCGCGCAAACGCTGTGCGTTAAATTTTGCACATAGATTGTAATACCTTCCGCATACCAGCGCACAAACGCATTTGTGCTCACATCTTAAGTATAGGACGCAGTACATTACGCTCGCGCAGGTTCACCCGCGGTCGACGTTAACGCTCATTTTTTGCGCGGACATTGTAATTCGACGTTCAACGCAAAGGGTTTTGCCCCTCGCGTTAATGCGTTTTTGCGCATGCCTTAACGTTTGCGCGAAGAATGTAATAGAGCCCGCTGTGTGTGCGATGTTTGGGTTTGGCTTGAAGGAAAAGTAACAACCCTATTTGAATTGTAGACATGTACATATGATGCACGGTAGTTTCCCACCACAAACTTACTGTGTTACCCCAATTATTTAGGTAATTGAAATAAACTGTAAAAAAAAAAAATCACCTTTAAAAGGAAGGCGGGGGTGGGGTTGGCCTTCCTTACAGGCACTGAAAGGAGTTTTTGCAGGTTGGGATGTCTGCACACAGCTAGGCATCAAAACCCCATCTGTGGAACAGCAGCAAGAGCCTTTTACTGCAAAATCGCTCTTGAGCAGAGTCCCCTCGCCTAATGTTCTGTGTGTGTTTAACCTGTGTGTGTTTATTCTGCCTCCCATTTTACAGCGCGACGGAACTTGTTAGCGCTTCATAAAAACGTGTAACTGTAACATGTGTTGTACACCTATCACAGTGTATACTAAAGCCAGAGCATGGCTGTCAGTGACAGGCACTGAATGCATATTGCATAACATTCCTTGTAGGAGACGGAAGTTGCTGTCTCCTGTGTTTAGAACTCTGTTCTAAGCACTGCGTTGTGCGTAGATCCAGAAGAGGAGGAGTTCTAGCGACAGGGCCCGCTGGTGAAGGTGACATTATGATTTTAATGTACAACATAATACATTTTGTGCTTCCTTGATGTGAATACAGTAACAGGAAGGCTGCGGGGATGTGTTAATGAAATGGATCTGTGTAACGGTGTACTTGATCTAATCGTTTTGCGACCTCTGCTTCTATACTATGTAATCACCGCAGACCATCTGTTCTGTGCTAGGAAATTATGTTTGTTTATAAAGTATTTTACCAGGAAGGATACATTGAGATTTCTCTCGTTTTCATTACTGATCAGGTATGCAATGACAAACCTTGGCACCTCAGATGTTTTTGAACTAAAAGTCCCATGATGCTCTGACATGTTTAATCATGCTGTTTGAGGATCATGGGGCGTGTAGTTTAGGAACGCCTGCGGTGCCAATGTTCATTGAAGTATAGTAAGGATCATCATTTAGGGCTTCGGTCTATTATTTAACTTGTGTCTTAAACTTTTTCTATGCTTTTCTAAACAAACCCAGGAAGCTGGGCAAAAGAGTGGTGTGTAGGTAAGGAATAGCATGTCCTTTTGGGGTATTATTGTGCACCTCTACACTTTGCCTGCGATATCCCAGGCTCACAGCTCTCAATCATCCTGGGTGCATGCCGCCAGAAAAGACCGTGATCTATATATAACCCATATCTTACACCTATATAGTGAGTGTTTCTTGCACCTTTTTTTTGGTGCATGTTAAAACAAGGTGAGCCCTATTTCGGCTGAGCCGTTATCCATTTGCGACTCGCTGTTGACGGCTCAGTTTCGACTTGGCACAGGTTGCAGTTTGGCTGGAATAGCACGAGTGATACAATGGAAAATCGACCCCCGTTACTACGTAGGAACCTCAACCCTTCTAAGAGTCAATACAATCTATGTTTGGAACCGTATCTGGGCCCTGCGACTCCCAGTAATGTGCGTTGTGAGTATATCACAGAGCTCCATAGCAATGTAACTCGCACACTCTGCACATTGCTATTTTTATTGTTGTGGAGCTTTTTGATACACTAATTGACAGCACACATCACAGAGCTCCACAACACTTAAACTCACAGTAATGAGTGCAGAGTATGAGTGAGTTTAATTGCTGTGGAGCTCTGATATGCTCACACACCACACATTATAGTGAGTTTTAGTGCTGTGGATTCTGTGATGCACATTACTGTGAGTTTTATTACTAAGGATTCAGTGATATGCTGATGCACATCTCTGAGATACCTGTCCCACTGAGCCCTGAGATTCTTTAATCCAAGACGTTTAGCTTTCTAGTAGTGACAATTAGTGTGCAATGTTTATAGTTCTTTTTGGCCATTTTTCTGTGTTTTGGAAAGCTATTTTTATGATAAGTAGGCTGAAAAAAGACATGCGTCCATCTGGTTTAGCCTTTCACCTCATCTACTACTGTTGATCCAAAAGAAGGAAAATCTGCAGTCTGAAGTGCTCGCCAATATGCAACACACTGGGAAGATATTCCTTCTTGATTCCAGAATGGCATCAGATTTCTCCTTGGATCAAGAAGCTTTAACCCACATATTAAAAATTATGACCCATAATATTATGTTTTTGCAGGAAGTCATCCAGTCCTTGTTTAAAAGTCTGTAAGTCTCTGACCCAACCACCTCAACAGGCAGATAATTTCACAGCTTTTATTGTTCTTACCGTAAAATAACCCTTCCTATTCTTTAGGCTGAATTTCCTTTCGTCCAGTCTAAATGGATGACCTTGTGTCCTGTGTATAGTCCTGTTAATGAACAGGTTTCCAGACAATGGTTTATAATGGCCCCGTATATATATTTATATAAGGTTATCAGATCCTCTCTAAGGCGCCGTTTCTCTAAACTAAACCGGTTTAACCTTGTTAGTCTTTCCTCCTAACTTAAACCTTCCATTCCCCCCTTATTAATTTAGTTGCCCGTCTCTGCACTTTTTCTAGCGCTATAATATCTTTTTGTAAAGCAGGTGCCCAAAATGGCACGGCATATTCCAGGTGCGGTCTTACTGCTCACTACCTGCCATAGTGAGCGGTCTCAAAGAGGCAGCTGATTGATTGGATCTGCGCATGCACACGCAGCTTCGATCCATCATTCTGCGCATGACCTATGGAACCTGCGTATATAAAGTGAAGAAGTCCCTCAGCAGTATACAATCTGCAATTCCTACACTGTGTAAATTGCACAGAACAGCTTCAGGGATTTCTGGGTTTGGGGATCCCTGAGCCGACGAGGAGGAGCAACGTGCAGCAAGGGAGAAAAGGTGAGTAGAATTACCTAAAAAGAAAGAAATATAAAAATAATTGGGCAGAGGCTGTCAGCAGCTTCTACCCAATTATTTCATGGCAAAAAGGAACTCTATTTTCAATAGCTTATCCCCTTTAAGCTAGTGTTTTCTGGTTCGTCATAAATGCCGCTTTTTCAACCCTTCTTCTGTCCACAGACGATCAGATGTCAAGATGATGCTTTCAATCAGGCAGTTATTACGCGCTCCCCTTCCTTCACCTGCGCCTGCTCTGTGTTTTATGAGATGTAACTCCACAGGACCAGAGCAGGTAATTGAGCTTCCAGTTTTACCACTTCTGCCAACACCTCTCTTCTGTGACTTGAACATGATTCGTTCCTGTGTTCCCAGGCTCCTAAGAAAACAAAGTATGGACCTTTGCATGATGACGACCGAATCTTCACTAATTTGTATGGACGTCATGATTGGAGGTAAAAAGGAAAAGAGCTTGTGATATTTCAGTATTTTTAGTTATTCTTCTCTTTCTTTCCGTGTAGCCCTCTGATGTATTGATGTTTGTCCATGTAGATTGAAGGGGGCGCTGAGTCGTGGAGACTGGCACAAAACAAAGGAAATCCTTTTGAAGGGAGTGGATTGGATCCTGGGAGAAATAAAAACATCGGGGCTGCGTGGGCGAGGAGGAGCTGGTTTCCCAACCGGTCTCAAGTGGAGTTTTATGAACAAACCATCTGATGGAAGGTACCGTTTCTCTTGATACATGTTTCTATTTTCTTGGTCTCCCAGTGATCCCATCACGAGATGTATATTGTATTATTCATACAGATCAATCCTACAAGTTGTATGGGAATCTCCTGTGTATCGCTCCCTTTTGTGTTGCGTTAAAAGTTTTTAGTTATTTAAAAAATTTGCAATTTTATTAGGGTTTGTGGACTTGGCTATGGCCAAGAGTGTCACGGTGAGGGTACGGGGGAGTCAGAACCCAGGTACAGATGTGAGGGATAAGGAACAATATCGTGATGCAATGTCGAGGGTTGGTGGCAAAACAGGCTAAACTGGGAAATTAGCCAAGAACTGTTACACAGAAGAAACATAAACTTCACAAGAATTCACTACAGGGTGGAGAACAATGCTGAAGCAGTTTGCAACTGTTCAGGTGGACCTTATATAGGTGGTGAAATGGTCAAATCTCCACCCCAGGACACTCCTCTGGTCTAATCAGAGTCTTGGAGGTGGCTTTCTCAGTTCCCCATCAGGTCCGCCTGGGCTCAGGGCCCGGGCGTCCTCCATTCCTGCACTCGCAGCCGCTCTGATGACATCACATGCCACGACTTGCCTCGCCCAACGTGGACAGAGTGGAGGTCATAACCGCGGGAGGAGACACTGGTGCCTGGCATCCCCCCAGCCAATGGGCTAACTGCGGGGAACGCTGCAACGGCGACCGCTTAGAATTGGCCCCTCCTGGGATGAGTGCCCTGATCAGGGGGATTGACCTACAGGGCGGCATGACAAGGAGTGAAAACAAATTCCTTATCTTTCCAGGAGGTCTGATGAATAGTGCAGATCCGTGCTTGCTGATCTCAGATTTCTGGGTGGGACTAATTCCTTCTCCCATCAGCCACACACAGGATTAGCCCCACCCTCTCTGAACCACTGAAGAGGTTGGCGCGAAACTTGGGTCACTGTGACCATTCAGTTTCCATAACATGGTCCCAGTGCCTGGAGTGTTTCTTTTTTGAATAGTTATTTTTTTATTTATTTATGTGTATTGAGTCTGTGATATCTCTATTTCTCTGTTCAGACCAAAGTACCTTGTGGTAAACGCCGATGAAGGAGAACCTGGAACTTGCAAGGATAGGGAAATCATGAGACACGATCCACACAAGCTGGTGGAAGGCTGCCTGGTAGCTGGACGCAGCATGGGCGCACGAGCCGCATATATTTATATTAGAGGAGAATTTTACAATGAGGCATCCAATTTACAGGTAGGTAAAATGGGAAATGTTCTCTAAGTAGAAATAAAGCCGGAACTTCATATTGGCGTATGCTCAAAACCTGCTATATAGCATCTGTAAACTGTTATACTTACTGCGTGTCACATTCTCTTTGGTCAGGTCGCCATTCGAGAGGCCTATTCTGCTGGACTGCTAGGTCTCAATGCATGTGGCTCAGGATATGACTTTGATGTGTTTGTGGTAAGAGGAGCTGGTGCCTACATATGTGGCGAGGAGACTGCTTTGATAGAGAGCATTGAAGGAAAACAGGGGAAACCACGACTCAAACCTCCATTTCCAGCTGATATTGGTATGACACGTTCCTCAATTAATCGAAAAGTTAGCATTAGAGTCTAAAGAACCTAAAGCTCTGAAGTGCTCTGACTGTCTTCACTTTACCATAGACCCCTTCAATAATTGAGCAGGTGCTGCTGACAGCATCTGCCCAATTATTTTTAACAGGTGGATTAAAGGAGGTGTAAATGTCCACCTTTTGTCCCACTGCGTATGCTGCTCCTCCTTTTAAGATCAGGGCTTCCAAAATACTGACCTCTCTGGAGCTTCTGATGCAATTTGCGTAGCATATGTAACTTTCCTATGTACTCAAAGTGTGCATCTTGTATAACTTTCATACTTTTTACGTGCAAGTTGTGTGTGTGAGCTCCTGCCGCTGCATCCACATCTCTTGTACACAAGACCACTTTTCTTTTCTAACTGCATACTCTCTACTGTGAGTGCTCAGAGAGATGGAATGATGTCAGCATGTGTAGCTTGCTGACATCATTGGTGCTCAACGGGAGGGATATTCAAATTGCATTGCACCTTCACTTGTAATACCTTGTCGAGACGCTAAAAATAGATTGCGCTGCCCATGTTAAGTTTAGGAGACGCTTAAAGGGACACTCTAGGTAACATGACCACCTAAGCTATTTTAGGTGGTCATGATGCCCAGAGTATGCCGCCCTCTGTCCCCCCTCCCTCCGCTAAGCGGTTCAGCTGTAAATGCTGAAAACAGCTGAGAGAGGCAGAGAACTTTACTCCGCCCTCCCAGCTGTCAGTCAGCAGAGCGGGAATCATATTTCCCGCCTCTGCCGACTTTTGCCGAGTAGGAGACGTCATCGCGCTTTCAGCGCGATGACGTCTCTAACTCACCGCAGAAGCTGGCGGCTCCCTCTGAGGGTTAGTGTTGCGCGCATCACTAATCCTCAGAGGGAGCCGGGAGGAAGCCTGCCGATTGGCTGGCTTATGTGAGATGCGCGCTTCTCACGTAAACCAGAAGCCAAGACGCAGCAAGAAGGACGGGAGCGGAAGAGGAGGGAGGTGAGTATTAAAAAAAAAAAAAAACAGCGCTGGAAAGAAGAGGATTTTAGGGTAAGTATTACAGTTACAAGTAAAAAAATAAAAAAGATTTATTAAGGGAATAGGGATAGGTTAGGATAAAAAAACGGGGGGGGGGGGGGTGATTTTTGAGTAGAGTGTTCCTTTAAGTTGAGTATACTCACGCAAGCTGTGAGGCGCAAAATCTTTTCACCTGACTGTAGTGTCTAGATCGGAATATTAATGCCAGACGTTAAACTTGCTTCTCCTAGCGCTAATGATTACATATCGGACGCTACATTAGTACCAACTGGAATAGAGCCCATCGTCTCTGATTTTGGCTTTTTTTTTCTTTTTTCTCTTTCAGGAGTGTTTGGCTGCCCAACAACAGTTGCCAATGTGGAAACTGTAGCAGTGGCTCCTACTATTTGCAGACGTGGTGGTCCCTGGTTCGCTAGCTTTGGACGGGAAAGAAACTCTGGAACTAAATTATATAATATTTCAGGGCATGTAAACAATCCGTGCACTGTGGAGGAGGAGATGTCCATCCCATTAAAAGAATTGATTGAGAGACATGCAGGTATAGACATAGCAATAAATGTTCTCTTTGACTTTAGATCTCATGTGCTCAACTAAGGCTGGTGTCAGACGAGCGCAGTATGTGCGAAGACAAAAAGTGTATATACAGTTCAGTGTGGGCGCCTACTAATTGAATAAACGTCAATTAAAGTGCTAGTAAATAGTCAAAGTGCTAGTAAATAGTCAGATGCTGCCTATAACATGGTTTAGAAACACATATAAAACAACCAAAATATGTGTCATAAATAGATAAAAATGTAGTGGACGGAACCATATGGCGCATCAATGGTGAATAAACTGATAAGTGAACATAAAAAAGAAAAATAGGTGATCGGCGTGTCCGCGTACGCGGTCTAGGGGAAATATCTAATAATACAAAGGGATATTTGATAATACAGAAATGTACCATACAATAGTGATGACTGTATAAGCTGATTGAAAGTTCATGAGAAAAGTTCCTAGAACAAAGGAAAAATATAATAGTGAAGTCCAGTCATAACAACAGATGGGAAAATGAAGGGGGGGAAATGAATCCACTCACACTCTCCAGAGCCTCATTAGGCTCGATCACTTCGCCTGTGGGTGTTTCTATGGCTCACCCAATAGCTCTCAGAGGTAGACTCGTCTTACGGCCTTGATATCCTTTCGGGATCCTGGATCGTCCGTAGGTTCTCCAATATTTGGATGCCGATAACCTTTAATAACTGGCTTCTCTCAGGTCTTGGTATTCCTTTAGGGTCCTGGGTGTTTTACAGGTCATACCCTATAATGACTTGTAGGAATCTGCAAGACTCATTGAATGAAGGAGGAATTTAATCCTGAATGGATATTTATTAAACATAAAATAAAAAACAAGAAACAAAAAATAGCATATAACAAAACGCGTTTCACCCTTTAGGGCTTCATCAGTTGTAAAAGAAAAATAAAAATAAAAATAAAAACACAAATTTTTATTTTTATTTTTAATTTTATTTTTATTTTTATTTTTCTTTTACAACTGATGAAGCCCTAAAGGGTGAAACGCGTTTTGTTATATGCTATTTTTTGTTTCTTGTTTTTTATTTTATGTTTAATAAATATCCATTCAGGATTAAATTCCTCCTTCATTCAATGAGTCTTGCAGATTCCTACAAGTCATTATAGGGTATGACCTGTAAAACACCCAGGACCCTAAAGGAATACCAAGACCTGAGAGAAGCCAGTTATTAAAGGTTATCGGCATCCAAATATTGGAGAACCTACGGACGATCCAGGATCCCGAAAGGATATCAAGGCCGTAAGACGAGTCTACCTCTGAGAGCTATTGGGTGAGCCATAGAAACACCCACAGGCGAAGTGATCGAGCCTAATGAGGCTCTGGAGAGTGTGAGTGGATTCATTTCCCCCCCTTCATTTTCCCATCTGTTGTTATGACTGGACTTCACTATTATATTTTTCCTTTGTTCTAGGAACTTTTCTCATGAACTTTCAATCAGCTTATACAGTCATCACTATTGTATGGTACATTTCTGTATTATCAAATATCCCTTTGTATTATTAGATATTTCCCCTAGACCGCGTACGCGGACACGCCGATCACCTATTTTTCTTTTTTCTGTTGATTTGGTGCGGATTGGGACCGCACTTTTGGTGCTTTGGGCAACGGGGTTATATTTTCCATTTTTGCTCTAGTGTCCGTTCCCCACAATTTTTTTGTTATGATAAGTGAACATGCATATAATCGTGTCGATAATGCAGAAAAGTGCTTGATATCATTTCATCACATTATCTCAAAGTGCATATTCAGTATGTGCGCCTGTACTGACGTGCCTTCTGGCGTCCATCGCAGCATTGAGATGCTTCGACAGGGCCAGCTACACGCTGTTGCACACGCATGAATTGCGCGCGCAACAGTGGCCGTGCTGCGTCTGTGCAGCAGCCCTCTCTGTCAAAGCGCTAGGACGCGCGTTGACAGAGCTGCAAAGCGCGATCCACCATAGGAGGATCGAGCCTTGCAGCATTGGGCGTACTAATTACGCTCAGCGAGGTGGCCAGACGGAAGGAGCGTCCACTCTTACGGACGTTCCTTCTACTCTTCAACATTCATCTGACGCCAGCCTAAAAGTCTTTTACTTTACAGTTGTGTTTCACTGCCAAAACGATTTAGAAATGTATTACTAGGATAAGATACATTCAGCAGAAGAAATGCGGAGTGATCCACTCTCTTATTCCCGTTAATAAAGCTTCTGACAATCGAACTTGAGCTCCAAGAAATGTTTATTGCACTTGTGTGGGGGTGAGTGGAGATTGAGCCTTTAAATTAGGAGTTAAAACCTACATGCAACAAGTACAATTTCTTTAACGCTCAGCTCCGTAGTTGTTCCATAGATGGTTTTGGAAACGGTGCTATAAATTTTATCACAAAAACAAAAGCTCCTTGGCAGAAAACGTTTATTTATTTTTATAGCACACACCCAGTATTAGCTTCCTTTTGTGATGGCACCAAATAAGGCCGGGGTCAGAAGAGCTTTTTTAAGAGAAGGAACATCCATGAGTGGACATTCCTTCCACACTGATGCCCCTCTGACGCCCGTCTGTCCACCTCACTGCGGGCAGTTAGTGCGCTCAGGACTGCAAGGCTTGATTCTCCTATAGAGGATCACGCTTTGCAGCCCCGTTGAACGTGCGTCGTAGCGCTGGGGAGGCTTTCAGCACATCTGCTGTAGCGCACGCAATTCGAGTGTGCACTGTAGCGTGTGGTCGGCCCCGTTGCAGCGTCACAATGCTGTGACAGACACTGGGAGGCACGTCAGTACGGGGGCACGTAGTGCGATCCTCTGACCCCGACCGAAGAGGTATCTTTTAAAAGTTTACATATTGTTGTAGATTTAGTGGAAACAAATGGCAGTGTTCCAGTGAAACATCCAAACTAGATGTAACAAGATTAAATTTACAGAAGGGTATCGGTCTGGGGATAATGTTTATTTCATAACCGTTGTAGTGATCATACTGAATAGGAGGTATCTCTCTCCCAGTTCATCTAAATGGCTTTGTAGACATGCCGCCTCTTCACAGTATTACCTACCTTTTGTGATATCTTCAGCTTTTCACACGGTTTAAAAATCACTGTAAAGACACCCATCCCACTGTATGTAGGTGTTTCCTTTCTAAGGCATGATTAGGAGTGGTTTTCAATGTATGTAGTTTAGTCCCTAGTAACAATTCAGCTCATCAGATGGTTATAATTGTGTGATTTGGTAGCTTTGCAAACCAATTCAGGTAGAGATTTTGTCCTCAAAGCTTTGTAGTTTGCGTATCTTAAAAGATTACCTAACATTTAAGTGTCTGGTGTGCTCCTGCACAGAACTGGTCGGAGATGTTTGGTACAAAAGAGTTGGCTTATACACATCTTTACAGGAGATTCTTTGATAGAGGTTGCACTCTGGTAACCGAGTGTCTGTAATTAATTTCATGCAGGAGGAGTCACAGGAGGCTGGGATAACTTACTTGCTGTTATTCCTGGAGGTTCTTCTACACCCCTCATCCCACGATCCGTATGCGAGAATGTTCTTATGGACTTCGATGCCCTTGTCCAAGCTCAAACTGGTCTTGGTACAGCAGCGCTCATTGTGATGGACAAATCCGTAAGTTGTATTTTAGTTACAGGAGTCTAATGTCTTAGTTTTCTGTATCGTCCAGATGCCTCCCTGTCCACCTCCGCTTGACATTATTTTGTATCTCTGAGTGTGTGCATGTAGAGGGGCTGCTTTATTGGACCATCCTACACCTAGCTGACTGACTCTATCCTTTTTAAAAGAATTCTTTAGCATAGCGCTATAATACAGCATTTTAGTCCATATTCTCTCGGAAATGAGCTTTTGAAATAACCACTTCCCTCTTGTCCCCTATTACAGACTGATATTGTCCGTGCAATTGCCCGCCTCATAGAGTTTTACAAACATGAAAGCTGTGGACAATGTACACCATGCAGGGAAGGTGAGCAATTTTTTGATGCTTCTTGCTGGAGACCAGGGATTGACAGATGCCCAGTAAATTAATCATGGGAGCTATTGCAGCATTATTTGGGAGAAAGGCTTAGTCTTCTTCCTCAAGAAGCCAGGGATAAAACAAAGATCCTGTGGCTACCTGATGCCTGGAGCTGTCAAACACATCTGTAGATTTAGAATAAAAAAAAGGATCCCTTAGGCGCAGATATATATTTTTTTTTTTAGGTAAAAACTCTGTTAGGCTATTCAGGGTTATGTGTCACATAATATGTAATGTGGTTTTCCTAAAAACATGTAATGCATTATTTTTATTTTTTTTGAGAAAGTATTTTACCAGGAAGGATACATTGAGATTTCTCTCGTTTTCAAGTATGTCCTGGGTGGCGAGTATGTGTTCCATGGATACCGTTGGTAGGTTTCCTCGAATATTTCTAGACCCAGAGCCTTTTCTCTCGGCTCTGAGGATGAATAGCTGTTGAGGTCCTTTTGCTATTGCAAGAGATTAAACCACTGTTTTTACTTCATACAGCTGGATTCCAGAGACTGCATACGGTTTAAAGGCGGTTAGAGGCTACCTAAAAGGACCTCAACAGCTATTCATCCTCAGAGCTTAGAGAAAAGGCTCTGGGTCTAGAAATATCCAAGGAAACCTACCAACAGTATCCACGGAACACCTCTATATGCATTACATGTTTTTAGGAAAACCACATTACATATTATGTGACACATAACCCTGAATAGCTATCTGCGCCTAAGGGATCCTTTTTTTATTCTGTATCCTTTACGTCTGTCGGGTGTCAGACACATCCCTATGGGCTTGCAGCTAATATTCAAATCTATACATAATCAACCCATATACCTAATCTTATACCATCCATAGCCTTTGTATTATTACCGCCTCTTGTTCTACATCTGTAGATTTACTTTCTGCAATATGTTGATTGTCTTTTAATGCTTTTTTTTTTTTCCCGTTTTTAATACTAATTAGGGGTTGATTGGATGAACAAAGTCATATGGCGGATGTGCCGTGGAGATGCCCGTGAGGCTGAAATCGATATGCTGTGGGAGATTAGTAAACAAATTGAGGGACATACAATTTGCGCGTTGGGAGATGGAGCAGCTTGGCCGGTGCAGGTAATTGTACTGTGGCTTATACCTAAATCGCATTAGAAGGATGTATGTTGGTCAGCACATGCCATAACAACTCTTACAATTCGATAAAGTAGATTCTGATGAGCAGCACATTTTTTTATAATGCTCCCTGTTAAATAAAACTTTGATCTTTTTGTCAGGGTCTGATTCGCCATTTCCGCCCAGAATTGGAGGAACGTATGAGGCTGTTCAACGCTGCCAAGAAGGCCACCAGCTAAGATGAGGAGTGGTATTACTTGCAAAGGCTCATACTATTTATCAAACTACATCGCCAGCTGTTTTTTGTCTCACATCGCTGTATTTATAAACGTGGACTTTTCTTTCTGTGCAGCAGACTGAGGCACTCAATTTAAAGAATAAACACAAACTAAATGGATGTTTGTAATAGATTTGAGGATATACATCAAATTTGAATGGCTTAAATACAATTCATCAAAAATATTCTTTTCACTGTGTCCGTGAACCCTTTAAAATGCTGCTATATGAGTTTGGAAGAAGCAGAGAGAGTGCAGAATCTGTCATCATAGCCGTCAGTCCCCAGACTTTGTATTCCTTCAGTCGGAAGACGGGTAATGTATATGAATAACGCCCCCGCTGTCGGAAGTATGTATATCCTCTGCAGACGTCTGTACAGGCTTGAGAAATGGGTAGCGTGAGAATAGACTCCACCTGTGGGTGAATAAAGAGTGGCATAACTAGAATTGCTTTATTTTCAACAAACGTAATGTAAGGAAGACAATTTAACTCTAACATATTAGATACAGACTACAAGCCTTATTCCAAGTGAGCCTTTACACTAACAGGTCACCTTCAATTTCAGCCGAGCTGCTAAATGCTTGCTGCTGTGGCAGGTTACTGTAGATAACACCTCTACGAAGTATAAAAAGGTGTTTCATTTGCAGCCAGCAGGAGAATACCGAATGATTCCAAGGTGGTTCATTATTCTTGACTCAAGTTGGTATTAAAAAAAACGTACACAACACACGTCTGACACTTGACACAGCATAAAAGAGAAAGTTTTTACTCTGGTCTAGGTGCAGAGGCAGCACAATCCACCACTACATACTTAAGGATACTGGGAACAAACCTTCCCAGTCCGTCCACTGACTCTATAAGAGCCTGCTTATGTAAAACTCCTATAGATATTTTTCTAGTCTCCATGCTGTCTGACAGTGGCATTTTTTTTTTTTTTTAATGCATTGAAATGATGGACGTACTTTTTTATTGCAGGGATCTAACTCCAGCCCCTGAATTTATTTTTTTTATTTTAAAAGGTTTTACAGTACACAATAGGCAAAAACAAAACCAGTAGACCGCGCAAGGTCAGCACAAAAGTCAGATATAAACAGAAACCGAACTGTCCACGGCAAAATCGGTACCAGACTAAAAAGTCATAAAAATAATAGATAAAAAAGGAAAAGGTGTGAATAACAGCAGTAAGCAAAAGAGAAACAAGAGTAAAAAGGTAGGGAGGTCACTGGTAGAAAAACCCTCATCCCAGGGGGAAGGACAAAAGTAAATCGCACTCAAGTAACCTAGCCCGGATCCAAGAAGCTAGACGAGGAATCTCCACGAGCAGGGGCAGGTGACTCCCGGGGAGAGGAGAGACCCAAAGAGCGCAACAAGTGCCAGGCCGCTGCGGGGTTGGTAACTAAATGCGACAGATTGTCATGGCAAATATACATTGAACCTGCGACCCCCCCCCAACGGTAGCTAACTCCACTATTCAAAAACGCAGACACCTCACGGAATTGCCTCCGGGTGACGAGTGTCATAAATGGGAGATCATTAAAAAGTGTTAATGATGTGTCCTCATATAAAATCGGGACTCGGGCGATCGGGCTCGACATCAGCCGACGTTTCTCGGCTTCCTCCACTGCCATCGCGAGTACATCGTGTGGCGACTCAGCTGGGGCCGTCGCTGCCTTCCGCAGCCGAATAACGTGCCGGAAAACTGGTGAAGTCTCCGCTGGGGTCCCCAAAACGTGCAAGGCAAATTTATTAACATAGGCCAACAAAGCGTCGGCAGCAATTGACTCCAGGATCCCCCTGATGCGCACATTCTTCCGGCGGTGCCGAGTCCCTGAATGTTGATGTCCTACATTTTCCAAAATACTGTCAATACTAGACTCATGGGAGTTGTAATTAAGAACCATCTGGTGGCCAGAGTTTGAGATCTGTTTGAATAGCCCTTTTATACCTGTTCAGTTGTTACATAGTGAATAGAAGCAAACAAAGGTTATGTGTAGATGTGACTCTGGGATAAAGTTCTGAAAGTGGTTTAAGTAGCTGTAACTGTCATTGGTTTACAGAGCGCTTTATAAACAAGGCCCTACAACTGCTTTGTAAATAGTATATATACAAATTGTGCACTACTGACCTCATCTGGGTTTGGTGCTACAGCCAGGTCCTCCAAGGGTCCTATATTTGCTAATACAGGAACAATTGTCATTCCTGTCTGCGGGAACAGAAAGCACACGATCAGTAGTGCCTATGCATTACAGTAATACAGCTAACCATCAGAGCAGGGCTGTCAAAGTCCGGCTCCCCAGAGGTTGATGACCGACAATTCCAAAAATTCTTTGAATGAAACAGATGGGCAGGGAATCATGGGTGTTGTAGTTCAGAAACATCTGGGAGGCTGTAATTCAATAGCCCCCACATTAGTGTTTTCATATATTTCACATACATACTTTACATCTGGGGGATATAGCAGGCTACAAACTTGGACTGTTATAACCCCATGCCCCTTGTCAGTTCTCCTTTAAATAAAAGCTCATATAAAAAGGTAACGCAGAGTCAAATAAACTTACCCAATCCATTATTGGTTTCATAGCACCCCAAGCGGAAGCTGGAGTCAATGTCACCCGGAGTTCCTCTTGTGCTTCCCTCAGTGCTGTATATATAATATTCCTGTCCGTGGCATCCCGTTTACCTCCTGGAAAACTGAACATAAATGAATCACAAAATTGTCTGCAGAGAATTAAAATATGGGCTACTGTAGCTGCAGCCCCAGGGATCTTCCCCAAAATAGGCCCAATGAAGGCATAACTGTCAGCACCAAATGCAACCAGCACAGTGTGATTATGCATGATAGGACAGTAACACAACGTAACTGAAGGCTGTGGCAGAGGTACAATGTAGTGTAGGGGGTGGTGACAGAGCCCCACCAAAATCTTCATCTCCAGCTCCATACTACCACAGAACTCATTCCTGCTGTAGGGGTACTAGAACCCCTACCCAGTCTATCAGGGATGTTAAACTCTAGCTCACCAGGAATTGCTGAACTACAACTCCCTTGATTCTGTGGCCATGTATTTCATTCAAAGGCTTCTGGGAATTGTAGGCCATCAACATCTGGGGAACCAGAGTTTGACACCTCCTGCATTATACTACAATAGAGTATCAGTGTCTTCTTCCAAGACCTCCACAAACTACTCCTTCTCCAGGGACATCTGGCAGGTTGTAAAGTAAACCCTCCAGATGTTTTGGATCTACATTTCCCTCAAGGCTCTGACGACATAATGAATGGCTGAGAATCATGGGCGCTATAGTTCCAAAACATCTGAAAGGTTGAGGTTTAGCACTCCTGTTTGAAACCTAGTGGAACCAAGTCAGAAGATCAGTTTGATTTCCACAGAGAGATCAGGCACTAATCTGTTCATTCCAGTCCTCACTGGCTTACAGGTCTATTCACTAAAAGGTGAAACGCAGGAGAAGGGCACAATCTAGACCAAATAGCCAAAGTGGAAAGTGAGATAAATGGGAGAATTTTTCTGGTTTGGCCTAGAATTTTCACTTCTCCAGTCATTCTCCTGAGTTTCACCTTTCTTTGAATAGACCTGAAGGTCAAAATGGCCAAACCAGAAAAATTCTCCCATTTATCTCCCTTTCCAAATCGGCTATTTGGTCTAGATTGTTCTCTGAGTTTCACCTTCACTGAATGGACCTGATCCAGTAAAGCAAACTGGAAATGAGAAAGCAGCATGCGCAGTTCTGTCATACATTTTATTCTATACATCTGATCATTACGTTAATTAAAAAGCGGCTTTAATTGTGACTCATATTGTCTTACCTGACATCACCTTTATGTCTGCCCCGGAGCTGGGAAGATCGTAACGTATAAAGGAAAGAGGGAACGCCTTTCAAGCTGCATAATGTCACCAAAACCCCTGCAGAAGCTAATTCTGGGACTTCTGTCCTGCTTAGGACGTCACGGCATCGCTGTTCTGTCTCTTTGGAGAGGACATTGCCAGTGGACTGCAAGGGTTGCCATGTGTTGATGCTACGCAAGGGAAAGTGTTGACGTAGGAGCATTGAGTCTCTGTTGTGACAAAAGTACAAGACCAATCGGTTTAAAACCACAACAGGATGTTACTGGTGATTTATACCAACGATCCCAGACACGGTGCAGGGCCAGTGGTGGGCGTTATCATTTACACAGGGGAAAATGCATATTGGCGCTCCCTCTGCCCAAATTAAGTGTGGGGAGTCCTGCTTAGATTACGTGGTAAAAAAGAGTGGTGTACACCATTACTGATTTCTAAGTATACACAGTCATACAAACACACACCCAGCCTCCCGTAATATGTCATATACACAGGAGTCAATTCGAGGGAGAACGCGGTTCTTTCACTATCCTCGCAGAGAGAACAGCGTTCCCATTGGTCCCATACACTATAAAGCTTGTATTCAAGCATATGTTTTGTCACTTATTCCTGGATTTCAGCCAGAATGTATAAGATTTGAGTGAATATTTATGTTACGTATGAGATAATTGATAATTGGGGGGACAGAAATCTTGGTGCGTGCTCATCCTTTTTTTTTAGGTCTTCACCCAGCCCCACATGCTATATATAGTGACATGTACACATAACCAGGCTCTCGCTATATTCACAGTGACATATACACAATATAGCGAGAGCCTGGGTATGTGGATATAGATATATTTATTGTGTGAGCCAGGGTATGTATACATGTGACTAGTGCTTGAGACTGGGTAGGTGTACACGTGACTATTTATTGTATGAGCCTGGTATGTGCAAATGTGACTATAGTCACAATATAATGGGAGCCTGGGTATGTGTGTATATAGTCACATGTACCGGCTGGGTGGAGTAGAGGTAACATAACTGCTCTATAACCGTGGAGAGAAACTGTGGCAACGCAGGTTCAATCCCGGCAAGAGCACCTCTCCAGTAAGTGTCCTTGGGCAAGACACCTAACGGTACATACTCGCCACCCAGGACATACTTGAAAACGAAAGAAATCTCAATGTATCCTTCCTGGTAAAATCATTTCTCAAAAAAAAAAAAAAGGACCATATGTACACATACCTAGTCTCAAACATTAGTCACATGCACACATACCCAGGCTTACACAATATATAGTCACGTGTACACATACCCGTATCACACAATATATACAGTCAGTTGTACACATACCCAGGCTCACACAATATATACAGTTGCGTGTACACCTACTCGGGCTCACACAATATACACAGTAGCGTGTACACATACTCAGGCTCACACTATATACACACAGCAACGCGTACACATAACCAGGCTTAGACAATATATAGTCATGTGTAAACTTAAACAGGGCTCGAGTCCTGCGGGAACGGCATTCCCGCACTTCTCATGCCACGGGAACGCCACGGGAATGCAGGTTCCCGCTGTGGTCCGAGCCTGAAATGATTGAGATGGCCGCAAATTGCCGGCGGCCGTGTGCTTTCCTGCTACAAACGGCCGCTGGCAGGAAGTGCAGCCGCTCGCCTGGGATCCAACAGCCAGCCGCGAGATCGCAAGACTTCCTGCCAGCGGCCGTTCGTAACAGGAAAAACACGCGGCCGCTGGCAATGTGTGGCCAGCTCAATCGTTTCGGACCCACACCCACTGCAGAGAGGAGAGGTGAGCTGCTGGGGCCAAAAAAATTCCATGTGTGAGCTGGGGGCAGGACATACTTGAAAACGAGAGAAATCTCAATGTATCCTTCCTGGTAAAATCCTTTATAAATATAAATAGATACCCACATGAGCTGGGGGGGACAATATATACCCATATGAGCTGGGGCAAATATATCCATATAACCAGTGCTGGGTAGATTATTCTGGGGCTCAGTGCTGTGTATATTATTCTGGGGGCTCAGTGCTGTGTATATTATTCTGGGGGCTCAGTGCTGTGCATATTATTCTTGGGGCTCAGTGCTGTGCATATTATTCTGGGGGTCCAGTGCTGGGTATATTATTCTGCAAGATCCCGCTCGGTGTCTTTGTTTTTGATCCCAAAGTGGATTTTGTTTCGGGGGAGCATAAATAAAGGCCCACCAGTCTACCTCATGTCTGACAAGCAGCATGAGCAGGTATGGTTTGCTATACAGCAGCCTGTGGCTTCATTTTTGTATAGGACTCGCCCTCATTAGACGTGCCTTGACGCTGGCGGGCGAGCTTAATCTTATAATGGCCATTAATAAGAAACCAAACCTCTAATTGTGTTTTGTTTCACACAGTATAATGGGAATAAGCACAGATGACATTTTTTTCTTTGTTTCACACATATTATTCTGGGGGCTCAGTGCTGTGTTTATTATTCTAGGGGTCCAGTGCTGGGTATATTATTCTGGGGGTCCAGTGCTGGGCATATTATTCTGGGGGCTCAGTGCTGGGTATATTATTCTGGGGGCTCAGTGCTGGGTATTTTATTCTGGGGGCTCAGTGCTGGGTATTTTATTCTGCGGGCTCAGTGCGGTGTATGTTTTTATGGGGGTCCAGTGCTGGGCTGGGGGCTCAGTGCTGTGTATGTTATTCTGGAGGCTCAGTGCTGTGTATGTTATTCTGGGGGTCCAGTGCTGGGTATATTATTCTGGGGGCTCAGTGCTGGGTATTTTATTCTGGGGGCTCAGTGCTGGGTATGTTTTTATGGGGGTCCAGTGCTGGGCTGGGGGCTCAGTGCTGTGTATGTTATTCTGAAGGCTCAGTGCTGTGTATGTTATTCTGGGGGTCCAGTGCCTGTGTATATAATTCTGGGGGCTCTGTGCCTGGATATATACATGTATGTGATATATATATATATACACAGTTGTGTTCAAAATTATTCAACCCCCACTGAAATTGAGTGTTTTGGCCAGTTTGACATTGATTTTGATCATTCAGTCATCTTGCTTACAATTAAATCAAAGAGGCACGTGTAGGTCAGACAAATAGAACATAACATTTATAATGAAATAACCACAAATGTCTTTTCTGTGCTCATATTAATATCAGTTTTATTCAACCCCCAAGTGACATTCAATCTTAGTACTTATAACTGTAAAAGGATGTTGTACTAACAGCTTTTAAACGTGAAGCATAGCTTGACACAAGTGTATTGCAGCGATCTACGGGTATCTTCGCCCATTCGTCATGGGCAAAAGCCTCCAGTTCAGTCACATTCTTAGGCTTGCGCACTGCAACTGCTTTCTTTAAGTCCCACCAGAGATTCTCAATCGGATTTAAGTCAGGTGACTACGATGGCCACTCCAAAATGTTCCAGCCTTTAATCTGCAACCATGCTCTAGTGGACGTGGAGGTATACTTGGGATCATTGTCCTGTTGAAAAGGTCCAACGTCTCCCAAGCCTCAGGTTTGTGACGGACTGCATCACATTGTCATCCAATATCTCCTGGTACTGAAGAGAATTCATGGTACCTTGCACACGCTGAAGCTTCCCTGTACCTGCAGAAGCAAAACAGCCCCAAAGCATGATTGACCCCCCGCCATGCTTCACAGTAGGCAAGGGGTTCTTTTCTTCATAGGGTTTGTTCTTCCTCCTCCAAACATAGCGTTGATCCATGGGCCCAAACAGTTCTAATTTTGTTTCATCAGTCCACAGAACACTATCCCAAAACCTCTGTGGTTTGTCCCCATGACTTTTGGCATACTGCAGTCGACTCTTCTTATTCTTTGGAGACAGCAAGGGGGTGCGGTGCGCCTGGGAGTTCTGGCATGGAGGCCTTCATTACGCAGTGTGCGCCGTATTGTCTGAGCTGAAACTTCAGTACCCACATCTGACAAATCTTTTCTCTCTTGGTATGTTTAACATCTTTGCAATCTTCTTATAGCCATTGCCCTTCCTGTGAAGAGTAATCACCTCTTCTCTTGTCTTCCTGGACCATTCTCTTGACTTCACCATGTTTGTAACCACACCAGTAAATGTCTAGAAGGAGCCGAGTATCACAGTCATTTTAAAGCTGCCTAATTGGTGCTTATTATGCTTTATTGCTGCTCCGTGACATCCACAGGTGTTTTCAATACCTGACTGAAAACACTTGAATGAACCTCTGTTCTTCAGAGTGGTAGTCTTTAAGGGGTTGAATAATTGTGTCAATGAAGAATTCACAAAAGAAACATTTACTACTGTATTACAAAACCAATTGATGTCATTTTAGTTGCATATGGTTCTTTAACCACTTCAATGCTAAGGACGCGCTCAGCGCGTCCTCAGCATTGCCCCTGGTATGCGGAGGACGCGCTGAGCGCGTCCTCGCATTGGGGTCAGCGTTCGGCCGGGTTCCGGCCGATCGCTGGCCCCTCCGGTGCGGGCTGACATCCTGGATGTCAGCCCGGCATCCGGAGCAGTGGCCGCCATTGTTATGTGTCATCGCGCCCCCGCGATGACACATAATTCAGGCGCCCCCCCGCATGTGCGGAGGAGGCGCCTGAAAGGGAGGGGGGGAGGTCCTTCGGACCTCTCTCCTCCCGATCGGCGGCTCACAGGGGCTTAACCCAGGCATCATTTGGAAGGGCACAGCCTGCCCTTCCAAATGATGCCTGGCATTAACCCCTGGGGAGCTGGATCGCAAATCGGCGCTGAAAAGCGCCGATTTGCGATCCTTCCCGGGAGCTGGCCGACATCTTGGATGTCGGCCAAGCTTCCGGGAACTCCCCAGAGGACTGGCGTCATCGTGCGCAGCACGATGACGCCAGTCCTAGCATTAACCCCTAACTGCCACGAAGTGTGGAGATAGGGAGTTCCAATGAACTCCCTATCTCCCGATCCGTGGCAGTTAGGGGTTAAATTTTGATATCGTTGGATCGGCCAGAGCATGGCCGTTCCAACGATACCAAACATGAAAGTAAAAAAAAATGTAAAAAAAAAATAAAAAATAAAAAATAAAAAAAAATTAAAAAAAAAATTAAAAAAAAAAATAAACACTTTTTTTTTTTGTTTTTTGTTTTGTTAATGCAGCAATATTGTTCCCATTTCAATTATAATGTGAACAATAATGCTGCATTAACGATTTTTGTATGCGGTGCGTTTGTTAAAAATGGTGTCATTTTCCCCAAAAAAAAATGTAACGAGACCCCATCTCTAATTTTTTTAACAAGCGCACCCCATACAAAATATAACCGCAATTGCTCGCATGTTAAAATGTGGAAAAAAACACTTTACACGCTGTAAATTATTGAAAATACATATTTTATTGCATTTTTTGTTATAATATACAAACATGACATAACGTATACATATAATAATGACATATTATGAATCTACCGAGTCTGACGGAAAGAACGATATATAATATGTCGATGTCATATACTAAAATAAGCCTTCAAAACAGGTTTAAACATGATGCGCAAAACAGGTAAAAAATGACCTCAGCACAGGGGCGGGAAAAGCCTCAGCAGCGAAAGGGTTAAAAAGTCCTTGTAGGATTTCATTCTGAATACAATTACAAATGTACACTAAATTCCCTAAAACCCTTTACAGCATTGGGGGTTGAATAATTTTGAACACAACTGATATAGATATATATATATATATATATAGAACGGGTTAGTCCAGTTGCCAAAATCACGAGTATACCTGTACGTAGTGATACCTTTCACTGATCAGTATAGTTTCCAGACCTGAATAGGAGAAGTTATACTCTTGAAAGCTTGTCTTTTAAAAGTAATGTTAACCCATTAAAAAATGGTATCACCACGTACTGCTATACTCGTGATATATATATATTTTTTCTTCGGGTAATAGGGGTTGTGGGGGAGTTCCCACACTTTTTTCCCCAGGACTTGACCCTGCAGTTAAACACACATACCCGGGCTCACACACACTATATACAGTTAAACACACATACCCATTCTTTCCATACAAAGTACATGCATACAATATAATCACAAAAAGTAACTTTAGCTCCCAGCAAACTATGCAAGTCATGACATTTGGTGCAGGGGATGAGATGGTCCTGTGTTTATGTGTGTGCCACCTCTGAACGGGTAAAATACCTGCAGCCTGGGCTGTGTAGGAGCACACTGAGGGCATATGATTGCAGGAGACTGTATCTTGTTGTGGAGGCAATGATCACAGACCCTGAGCAGCCTCCTCCCCCTGTCCTTGCTGTGCACTGCAGCTCTTCCTGCTAGACTTCTCAGGAGAGCAGAGCATGCTGGAAGCTGTAGTCTTCATTTCACACAAGGTCCGCCAGGCAACCAATGAGCAAGCGGCAGAGACTCTGTGGGAGGGTGCAAAGTCTGTGACTGAATCCTGTAGTACTTGAACACATATCTTTCATGGATTTTTGCCCTCCTAAAAGGGGGGGTCCCTAACGTGGCCGCCTTAAGCAAGCCCCAGACATGAATAGCTTTACTTAAGCAAGCAGGAGGCTGCGGTTTCTTAATTTATTTGAGAAGTGATTTATTGACCTTTCAGGACCTCAGAGAAAGTCAAAAACAATACAAGACCCTTTCACAACACACAAAAGCATGTACGTTCGGGGTCAGCAACCTTGCCCCCCCCCCCCGATGTTTTAGAATTATATCCCCTCAAATGTCCAGTCACTTATTAGGTTGGACGAGGATCATGGGAGAAGTAGATCCAAAACATCAGGAGTGCTTGAGGACCTCTGGACTACACCATAGCTGAAGCATCTCTGATCCCAGGGTTTAAAACTGAAAAAGTATGTGATCTATAAATAAAAACATAATTTTTTTCACATAATAATATCTGTAATTAATGACAATTATTTAAAAAAATATATTTATAAGACTGGAAAGAAGTTCTGGGTACCACGATTAATCATAACTGGACTATCAGGTCACATAATATGATGCCACTGGCCATGAAGAGTAACATGCATTATCATTATATTCTGACGGGTTTTAAAGCCTTGCAACCATTGGTAACTTTGAGTCCCTTTTTGAATGGCAACATGGTGCTGGGGAACTTAATTACAATGCAATTTACTATTTAAAACGGTTTTCAGTTCATAAATTGCAGTGAAAATCCTCAAAAATACAGCGTCAAATAGGGTTGCCACCTGTCCAGTTTTCACCCAGACAGTTCGGGTTTGTAATCATATGTTCGGGTTTCAGCACCCCATCCCACCCGGACACATGATTCAGACCTAGGCCGTACTGAATACCAGTGTGTGTCTGTGTGAGTGTATGTGTCACATTTCCACTGGTTCCAGCCATGTCCCCTGGTGGTGAGAGCGATCCCGGCCAGCCCTTCTCTATCTGGGCTAAGCCATTCCGCCCTGTGTCGCTCTTGGATTCCCCTGTGGCTGTTCGGGCCTGGAATCACATGTCCTATTAGCTCAGTCCTGTTCACTATATATATTGCATGCAGTGCAATAGCTCCCTGCTCTTGCATGGGTTCATGTTTCTGAGGGTTCCTGGTTGTCTTGTTCTTGAGGATTCCCGAGTTACTGCTTCCTGCGTTCATGTCTTGGATTTCTGTGTAGGAGTCTTGCTCTGGTATTGACTACTCTCTTGTGTTATCCCTGTACTGTGTATTGATTTTCTGGTTCCTGATTCTTGGCATGTCTGACTACAATCCTGGCTCTTGATCCCTGGCATACGGCTGACACACTACCCTGGCGTTTAGACCCTCTTGCATCTCCTCCAACAAGTCTCTTGTTAACCCGTTGTTGTTTCTGTGCCCTGTATAGTATTAGAAGGCCAGTTAGAGGACCTTGCCCCAGATCAGGGTTTCCTCGTGTGTGTACTTTTATGTTGCCAGAATCTTGTTTAACCCGCGCCCTTCCTGTTTTCCTGTCTCTTATTTCTTGTTAGGTTTGCCCCACGACAGTATACCATGGAGACCCTGTGTGACTGTATATTTGTGAGCGACTGTGTGAGTGTGTATACCTGTGAGTGCCATCAGAGGTGACCTCAGTCATCCTTCATACGCAAAGTGTGTATACTCTACATAAACAAAATCTGCTATGTGACATTTGAGTGTTCGGGTTTGGCTTGTAGGAGAGGTGGCAACCTTAGCGTCAAAACGTGCTCCATTAGTGTCCTTTTAATGAAAGTTGTATTTTTTTAGTTATCAAACAGTACATGTAAAACGTGTCAAACTATACAGATCTCAAAGGCAGGGGATAAGAGAAAAACTGAATGGACAAAAAAAAAAACAATGAATTTAATAAAGGATGTAAAAATGTCAACATTTTCGTCAGAGTTTATTAAATCTCTTCACTACCAAGTGATTTTCCACAAAAACATTGTCAGAAACCAGAGTCTTTGTAAAATCACTTTAAATTAATTATAAAGCAAGAAATATTTGAGTTTATACTCAGGTTATTTACAGTAAGAAATACAATATTTTTGGCCAGTAATGGCGCCATCTTCTGCCAAATTGAGTTAGAGGTTGCGAGCGGCTGGTCTATTTTCTTCTTTTTCTCCCTGCATGGGCTGCTGACAGCCTGATATTTCAGAGCTTCGAGCAGCTGATTGTACAGTTTTAGCTCTTTGGGCATTAGGCTTTTGGGCTGCAGAAGATGCACCCAAATGAATTTCATTTGCTTTGGGGCTGCAGATCAGCATACAGAGATTATTATTGTCATCATTTATATAGCGCCAACAGTTTCCGCAGCTCTTTACAGTAACCAAAGAGAAATAAATACATATAAAAGGACATAAGATGGAAACAAGAGATGTAGAGGGCCCTGCTCATAGGAGCTTACAGTCTAGAGGATTGGGGTTGAGGAAGACAAGAGATCTCCATATCGGGGCACCAGATGGTGCCTTTGAAGCCAGAGATATCTCATTATCGGTAGTGAAGGGATTAAAGGACATCGAATTAAGATATCAAAATTACCAATTTAATCAGAAACGAGAGTTGTGGAGGTCCCTGCTCAAATGAGCTTACAGGCTGGAGGAGATGGATGACACCCATGCAGGAAGATACTAACCATGTCTATCCTCACATGTTTAACTTTTTTCCTTCAGCTACTGAACAAGAGGTCCTTAAACTACTATGATCCTCTCATCCCACTACATGTCCCCTTGACCCCATTCCCTCACATCTTGCCAAAACACTTTCTGTTTTTCTTGTACCATCCTTGACTCACACCTCTAATCTGTCTTTAACCTCTGGGGTCTTTCCTGCTCCCCTCAAACATGCCACAGTAGTCCCAATCCTAAAAAAAACCATCTCTGGATCCGACTGCTCCCTCCAACTACCGCCCCGTCTCCCTGCTCCCTTTTGCCTCCAAACTCCTCAAAAAGCTTGTGTATGCCCATCTGATTGACTACCTCAACACCCACTCTCTCCTTGACCCTCCGCAATCTGTCTTTCACTCACTGCACTCAACAGAAACGGCTCTTGCGAAACTGACCAATGACCTTGCAAATGCTAAATCCAATGGGTGCTACTCATTGCTGATCCTTCTTGACCTCTCTGCCGCCTTTGATACAGTTGACCACTCAATCCTCCATTAAACGCTTAGTGATTTAGGCCTTCAAGGTTCTGTTCTTTCATGGTTCGCTTCCTACATATCCCAACGCTCGTTTAGGGTCTCATTTGCTGGAAGTACCTCCTCCCAACAGCCTGTCTCTGTTGGGGTGCCCCAAGGTTCAGTACTGGGCCCTCTACTTTTTTCAGTCTACACGGCCTCCCTTGGAAAACTGATCCTTTGGATTCCAGTACCACCTATACACTGATGACACTCAAATTAACCTCTCCTCCCCAGGTCTCCTGGATCGAGTCACTGACTGTCTCTCCGCTGTCTCAAATTGGATGGCTTCCTGCTTCCTTAAACTCAATCTTGCCAGAACTGAAATACTCGTCATCCCTCCCTCCAAGAAGAACCCAATACCACCTATCTCTCTACGAGTAAATGGAACACCCATTAGCCCAACACCCCAAGCTCGCTGCCTTGGTGTCACTTTTGACTCTGACCTAACATGCTCTTCCCAAATCCAGACAGTGACCAAACCCTGGTATTTTCAACTCAAAAACATTGCCGGTGTCTGCCCCTTTCTGACACAAGATACCACAAAAGTGCTGGTTCACGCTCTTGTCATTTCACGACTTGACTACTGCAACTCGCTCCTCATTGGCCTCCCCAACTCCCGTATTGCCCCTTTGCAATCTGTAATGAATGCAGGGGCCAGGCTTATTTTTCTCACTAAACGCACCTCCCCACTCTGCCGGTCCCTCCATTGGCTTCCTGTATGTTTCAAGATACAGTTTATAATACTGATGCTCACGCTCAAATCACTCAATAACTCAACCCCTCCCTACATGTCTTCATTACTACGCAAGCACGCCCCATCTAGACAACTCTGTTCAGCAGGTGATCTCCACCTGTCATCAGTCTACACACGCGCGGCCAACTCTCGCCTCCAAGACTTCTCAAGGGCAGCACCAGTCCTGTGGATTGACTTGCCTCGCCCTATCAAACTCTCCCCTGACCTTCAGGCCTTCAAGAAATCCCTCAAAACCCATCTGTTCAGATTAGCGTACCACATCACTGCTGCAATTTATCCCTCTGCTCAGCTACTCACACTTGATTGAAGCTGCTTCTATGGCCCCACCATTCCCAAACCACTGGCACTAATGATCCTGCTATCTAGTGCAATTCCTCTGGTCTTCCTCAACCCCCGATCCCTCTAGACTGTAAGCTCCTATGAGCAGAGCCCTCTACACCTCTTGTTTCCATCCTATGTCCGTTTATATATATTTCGTTCCCTTTGGTTATTGTAAAGCGCTGCGGAAACTGTTGGCGCTATATAAATGACAATAATGAGAACAAAATTACTATTTTCCTCCTCAAACAGAAAATTTATATAAAATTGAATGCTGACAACTATGCCCGATAAAGTCACAGCAATACATGCGTTTAGCACAAAGCACATATTTTTTTTATATTGGTCAACAACTTTATATGCTAAACTGTAACAATTAGCAGAATGACACATTTATTATTTGGAAACAGATATTTAAGGGCAGTATTACAAAGTTGGTGTTAACTTTAACTCCATAGACTATAATGGCTCTAGTAAGTTAACAACAGCTCTGGTTAAGTTAGCACCAACTTTGTAATATGGCCCTAAATCTATTGTGAAAGAAGCCACAATACGATTGGTCCCATTCCAGTTGAACCGTTAATAGCACATTGCGAATGGATAACTTGTGCGTGAGCCATTATGCATTAACTGGCTCGCTAGTAACCGCTTTATTCCAACGACAGGGCCGGTCACATGCTTGTGCGCGCGTAGCATGCGTCCGCCTAGAGATCCTCCCCATCGATGCGCTACGATGTGCGTCGACGGGGCTGCAAAGCAGCACTGAGGGGGGGGGGCAGGCGTCGAGTGGAAGGAATGTCCACTCTCACGGACGTTCCTTCCACTCTGAGTGCGCTTGTGCACCTGGCCTAAGCCAGTATTTTAGTGAGATGCTCATAGATACGGATAGTCCTAACACTGGTATCAAAACCAAACAATGGGAGATTTCTATAACAAAGACATTTTTAAAAACATAAGGTGTTATTCCCAACTGCATGTGTACATGCTAGATTATGATGCACTCACAGACAATATTTGATTGAAGTCACATCAAGGTATCTTTTTAACGTTTTCTCCCTTTTAGAGGATCCAATCTTTTTTTTGGACTCCTCAGGTCTGATGATTTTTCAGATCTCTCAATGACGGGGTTTAAATACCTCGGGGAGAAAAGGTATAATAGTATAGACAGCCACAGATAGATATCAAACCAAATTTATTGCGCTTACATAAAATCCGAAAAAAAGAGGCATATGACCACATTTCCCAAGTCCGCATACACTCTGCAACCAAGTGTTCAATGGGATAGGTCCTCAACAGGTGATCCTCCACAGTTCTCCTTGCTCTGTTCGACCCGTTTCGTCACCTGGACGTCATCAGGAACATGTTGGAAATACCAGCTTCAAAGATGTAGTATGTCGACATTCTACAGATCAGATGTAGGTTTGCCTCTGAATAGGAAATCTAACAGTGTTCCTAGCAATGTTAAAAAAAAAAAAAAGCTTAATTGTGAGTTGGAGGTGGGTTACTGAGTGCACTTCGTTTAAAGCCCAGGACGACTATCACTAGTAGTGCCGATCATCGCTGCTGGTATGCACTGGAGTCCACCATTCCACTTGGCGTCGCGGTGGAAAGACCATGGCACTATTTGACTTCTATGTTCAAACGGTAGCAGCAGCAAGCAGGAGGAGCCAGTGACCCATACGCTCATCCTCACCATGGGAGAAGTGCAACCTATTATTCTTAAATTTTTCCAGTTTAAAAGTGATTTTGCTGCGATTTTTGTATTTGAGACCCTAAATTTCTTACCCCCTTTTTGCACTATCCATCAAAATGTGGAATGGCTTGTAATTTTAAGGATAGCAACAATTTTGCACTTCCAATGCGTTGTATAGGATGCTCAAAAGTATAACAAAGAGACATACAGGTTACCACTAGACTAGAAAGTGAAGTATTTGTTGGGCCCTAAATTAATTATGGAGCCGCACACCAATCAGTAGCACTTGGAATACAGGCCAGTTTGTCTTATTTTAGTTTAACTAGCTGTAGATACTCGAGTATACCTCTACATTTTGGTGACAAAATTTTACCTTCAAATTGGAGGGGTCGCGTTATATTTGAGACATCTGCATCGCGTGTTAAAAAATAACTTGCCTTGCACTGGATCTCTAGTCTCCCGGAAGTTCCGTTAGTCTCGCTGAAGTGAATGCGGACTCCCTGAAGCTTGCAAACACTTCAGGAACTCCCGGATTCGAGCGAGGTGGGATCCATCACACCCAGAGGGCACGCTCGGTTTAAGCCAATCATTCACCTCGCTCACTTCCGCCAGCCATCTAATCGCTAGTAAAGAAGACGGGTGGCTTCATACGTGGTAACAACTGCAATCATTCTAGAGCAGAGCCCGACTGTGTAAAGAGAACCTGGAAGGATTTTGTTTACCGGTACAGTAAAATTTTGTTCCTCGCGTTATATTCTCTCATTTCCATAATAAATCTCTATCCCTCACTTTATATTCGGGTCGCGCTATACTCGAGTATCTACGGTAACGGTTCTTTGGGAGGCCAGATGGCCATCCGGTGTGACGTAACTAGATCATGTGGGGGTTTATTTAAAAACATGTGATATGCCACACTAGTCTTCAAAAACCACTTTATCATCAATATAGTTTATCAAGAAATCCATTGTGAACATTGTTATGCAAACACATTAACGGTTCCATGAGGCTTTTGTGTCTTCCTGCAGCGACACAGTGGACATGTTGCACGTTGAAGAGGTGAACAGACTGAGAAGTAGGTTGTAGATTGCAGAAACACTGATGATCATTTAATTAGCAAGGAGTTATTTAGACTGTATTGGATTTGTCATTAAAATGCAATAAATTGTATTTGCTCTGTATGATTCAGAAGCATCTTTGATGTATGTTCCCTGAGATCAAGGTTAACGATGTTGCAGCTTAATCTCAGCGCTTAAGGCCGCGGTCACGAGGGAATGTCTGAGAGAACAGGTGTTCTCTCCGCTCGGACGCCCATGTGGCCACCTTGCCTAGCGTACGTTTGTGTGCTCAGCCCTGCAAAGCACAAGCCTCCTATGGAGACCCGTCCTACGTAGCTTCAGCACGTCCGGCGTAAAGTGCGATACTATTACGCACATTACACCGTGTGGCCCTTCCCCGACGGGCCGTCAAAGCTGTGAAGGATGCAGGAAGGAGGGGTCATACGGACACACTTGTGTGACCGTAGCCTAACATGGCAATGCTGTACTTGGACAGCTCAACCCTTTAAGGACCAAGGGTCTTTAAAGTCAATGCATTTATGACCTAACAGTTAAGGGGTTAAAAGTAGGTATAGACCAATATATCGGTTTTGCCGATAGTCAGAAAATTACTGATATCGGTATCGGCATTTTATTTGCTAATATTGCAGATAATTGGACAAGTTGCCTCACTGCAGCTGCGACATGCAAGATCCCACAGAACTGCGCGAATCTGTCGCTTCTCCCACATCAGGCTGTAAGCCCTCACTGCAGAACGACCCCTGCTCACTGACCGTATTGCGCATGAGCGTGATGACAACAGAAATGGGGCTTCCAGACCATCTGGCAGGGAATTCCCTATACAGGAGATGCAGGGTCTATTTCCTACAGCATGGGGTCCGCAACCTGGGCCCTCCAGATGTTTTGGAACTGCATTTCCCATGAAGCTCCAAGAACCTAATGAGAAGCGGAGCATCATGGCAGATGGAATTCCAACACGTGGGGCAATATTACAAAGTCAGTGCTAACTTAACCAGAGCTGTTGTAAACTTCCCAGAGCCATTATAGTCTATGGAGTTAAGTTTACAACAGCTCTGGTTAAGTTAGCACCAACTTTGTAATATAACCCTTGGAGGGCCAAGGTTGCTGAACCACTTTCATACAGGGTCATATGAGAGATCTTTAAGAAAACCAAAGACACGGTCTTATTGTTTGTAAAAATAAAAGCTTAAATGAAAAAAAAAATCTTATTAAATTGAATAAATGAAGTGGACGTGGTTGAATGTTTAAATGTTAAACACATTGAGTCATGGCATAATGTCAGATTTGTGCTTTTTTTTTTGCACAACTTTAAATTTACAGAATATCCGCACCAAATATCGGCTATCGGACAGAAAAGCTGCCGATAATCGGTATCTGTATCGGCCTTGAAAAAATGATATTGGTCCATCCCTAGTTAAAAGCATATTAAAGTAGGGTTATTTACCCTGATAAATATGCAATGGGGGAGTCAAGCATTTTCTTTTGTGAAATTATTAAATAAATGCATTTTTAGGGGAAACCGGAATGCAGTGCACCTTTGATTTTCAATAAGAAAACCATTACAAGTGGTGCACTGCAAGGATATCTGTACTGCTGCTATGCTTGCATACATGTTTTCCATGGAAAAGTAGCATCTCTAGCATGCTGCTCTCTATAGCATTGTATACACATATTGTACAGTGCTACGGAACCGGTTAGCGCTTTATAAATACTTGTACACACACATTTGACATAAGCCATGATCATGGTCACTACTGCTCCCAGTGGCTGAAAATAGTACAGATGCTGCAACATACAGGAAGAGTTTGTAATATTGAAATTTTACAGTCTATTTTTTATTTTTAACACCAGTTTGTTACTGAATGTACAGTGTGCAAAATACATCAATAATGGAGAGTGTGTTGGAAGGATAACGGAGGCAGATGGCTCCTTTCACAATGAAGCAAAGTGATCTCTCAGAATATTATACAATTACAAATAAAAAGTTGGATATATGCAGAATTGAGATAGCAGAGAGCCCTCGCCAACGCGATAACTGGTGTGTAGGTATATGATATTGAATGTACACGCTATGGCTTAGCGATAACAGAACAGGCGAGAATACCGCAACCGATGAGAGGAAGCACAGACGCGCCATTTACAACATCTCACAATCACATATTTTTACTTTATATACAAAAGGATTTTTTTTTTCTGTTAAAAATATTAAAACCGCACAGTTGAAGAGAATATGGCTAACCAAACGCAGTATTGTAAACCCGGGTAGATTCGTGTCCTACGGATCTCGGAATGTACGCTTATTAATACGGAAATCTGTCAACTAGATCAGAGGCGTTCACTGGTCACTCCAGTGATTCTCGCTCTTCTGTGAACAAGTCAGCCAGGTCTGCTACCGTCAGGACCGATGCTTCAGACTGCTTCATTGATGTGCTTGTGTGACTATGAAATAAAGAATAAAATAAAAGGTATTATTGCCTGGATAGTCGTAATCCTGTTCATATTTTTATGAACAGTGAAATATTATCCCAAAAGAAAAGCTGGTTTTCTTGTGAAACATTGAGAGTCATTAGTGGGAGCTGGTTCCCAAAGCCCCGATCGCCAGGAACATAAGCTCAGCGCTTGATTACAGGACAAGACATACAGGTCTATTCAAAGAAAGGTGAAACTCCGGAGAATTGGCAGGGGAAGTGAAAATTCTAGGTAAAAATAGCCAAACCAGAAAAATTCTCCCATTTATCTCACTTTCCAAATCGGCTACTTTGTCTAGATTGTTCTCTTCTCCTGCAAGTTCTCCTGATTTTCACCTCTCTCTGAATAGCCCAGTTAGTCCCTGCAATCGGAGCACTAAATCTATGCAAATTACACAGTAGCGCAGACGTTTGATACAAAAATGTGAATATTTGTGGGCTTTCTTAGAATTTTCATTTGCCTAGACATGTCATTGTTTTTTAGCAATAACTTTACAACTTATAAAAATTGCTAGGTGTGTCGTAACAGGGAACATAATAGATCTTTACACAATATGTGTGCAGAATCAATTATCCGAACAACAAAGTTGTTGAGAAAGAAACCTCTAATTAAAGTCGCTGACAGATTTACAGATGCAAAAAATGGTTGAGTAAGAGAACCTCCTATCAGCAGTTTTCAGCATTGCCTGCATTCTTTCTTCAATTGTTGCTTTTATAAGGAAGCGATGAACAATGGTAGATCTGAAAAGGAAATCGATTTGTATAACAATAATATCAAATCATAAATACTACATATGTGTAAGTACTATTTTGAGTTTGACAAATTAACTAATCCCCTCAGATACCTTCTTTGAACCATGCCGTTACTGGCACATGAACCACTAGACCCAGTAAATAAGCAGCATGTGGTCTTCACATTTACACCACTATTTTAAATTAAAACCCCAAAATACTGTATACGATGTAACAGGGTACAGCTAGACTGCAATATGTATAGACATTATGTTATTATTTGAACAGGAACCAAAAAGAGTTGTGACTATTATGTGGTAAAGAAATGTTATGTGCTCCTGGTATGTAAACATTACACTGGCCATTTTATTAGGTACACCGAAGCTGTGTGAATAAATTGTTCGGTCCACTCCGTTTGCACAACATGGTCAGTTTTGTGTATAAATACAGCAGACCAACCTTCCCGTTACCAGTTTAGACTACAAACCACAGTGATAATGAGAAAGGACAAAGAACCAAAGGATTTTGAACATATCATGATTGTAGGTGCAAGACGCACTGACCGAAGCGTCGCCGAGATGGAAGTTCTTAACTTTTCTCGTACAACAATCCCAAGGGTTTATGGAGAATGGTGCAAGAAACAAAAACCGATGAGTCAGTGGCACTCGTGCAAGGAAACTGATCGTTGATAAGAGAAGTTAGAGGAGGATGGGTAGACTTGTGCAATTTTTGCCCAAGTGATGTCAGAATGCAACATTGGTGCTCAGAAAACCATCCTCCAATGCACCACTAGATGCACCCTGTTGTAGATGGGGTACAACAGCTGATGGCCACATCGGTTACCATTGTTAACAGAGAAGAACAAGAAAACAGGCCTTCTGCAGGCAGAGTAACACCAGCACTGGACCATCGAAGACTGGAAAAAGGATGCTTCGTCTGAGGAGTCGAAGTTCCTGGCGTATCATGCTGATGGCAGACTCAGAATTTGGGCAACAACATGAATCCATCGTGTCTAACAACAACTGTGCAAGCGGGGGGGGGTGAGTGTCATGGCATGGGGAAATGTTGTCCTGGCACACGTTGGTTACATTAATAACCCTGATATATGTCCACTAAAAAATATATAGTCCGATGTAACCAAGATATACAAGACAGAGAGCAGAATATATAGAATCAATTAGTGGTCACAGGAGAATAGGGGTTAACCCTCAATATTGCAGATTCGCTGGTCTGACATGCAGATGTGAATCCAGGGGCATCAATGGCAGATTCGCAGGTCCACCGGATAACCGGATGGGCCACAGGTTCTACCAGCGATAAAAATTAAACATAACTTTTATTCAAACTCAGTGGTTATGGAACCCTAAAATATGGTCATGATCCTAATTCACAAACATTAAAAACAATAACACATTACATACTAAAATCATTCTATTGTATATTTCTCAACAAATAACTCCCTTTCTATGGCCCTGATGCTTAAATCATTTATATTCCTTTAGAACCAAGGGTAATATTATGCAGTAGCCAAAACCTTATATCCACATAGGGGAACGACAAGTAGAAGAGAGGAGAGTAAGAGAATGAAACAACCCAATTTGCGATCGATCGCAATGAGTATTTCCAAACCCTAGATATACCATATCAGCCGCGGAAGTATTGCCCACATAATCGGCAAAAAAAATGCAACAAATGTCCCAAAAGGTGGCATATAAAAATAGTTGATTCACTACATAGAGTGATCATTTTTGATACATAGAAACATAGAAAAATGTCGGCAGATAAGAACCTTTCGGCCCATCTAATCTGCCCAATTACATGGATACTTTATCTGGATTTATCTTTTGTTTAGGATAGCCTTATGCCTATCCCATGCAAGCTTAAATTCAATTACTGTTTTGGCCTCTACCACTTCTACTGGAAGACTGTTCCATGTATCCACCACCCTCTCAGTAAAATAATGCTTCCTGATGTTACTTTTAAACCTTTGCCCCTCTAATCTAAGACTATGTCCTCTTGTTTTGCTATTTTGTTTCCTTTTAAATATACTCCCTTCCTCTACCTTGTGGATTCCCTTTACGTATTTAAATGTTTCTATCATATCTCCTCTGTCTCGTTTTTTTTCCAAGCTGTACATGTTAAGATCATTAAGCCTTTCCTGGTAACTTTTCTCCTTCAAGCCGTACACCATTTTAGTAGCCCTTCTCTGAACTCTCTCTAAGATGTCTATATCCTTCTGGAGATACGGTCTCCAGTACTGCACACAGTACTCCAAGTGAGGTCTCACCAGTGCTCTGTACAGTGGCATGAGCACTTCCCTTTTCCTACTGCTAATACCTCTCCCTACACAACCAAGCATTCTGCCAGCATTTCCTGCTGCTCTATTACATTGACTACTTACCCTTAGATCCTCTGAAATAATGACCCCTAAATCCCTTTCCTCAGATGTTGAGGTTAGGACTGTATCAAATATTCTATATTCAGCCCTTGGGTTTTTACGTCCCAGGTGCATTATCTTGCACTTATCCACATTAAAACTCAATTGTCACAACTCCGACCATTTTTTTAGTTTACCTAAATCATTTGTCATTTGGCTGATCCCTCCAGGAACGTCAACCCTGTTGCAAATCTTTGTGTCATCAGCAAAAAGACATACTTTTCCATTAATACCTTCTGCAATATCACTAATAAAAATATTAAAGAGAATGGGTCCAAGTACTGACCCCTGAGGTACCCCACTGGTAACAAGACCTTGCGCCGAATAAACTCCATTTACCACAACCCTCTGTTTGTCTGTCACTCAGCCACTGCCTAATCCAGTCAACAATATTGGAATCCAAGCTCAAAGATTGCAATTTATTGATAAGCCTTCTATGCGGAACAGTATCAAAAGCCTTACTGAAATCTAAATAAGCAATGTCTACTGCACCACCTGTGTCTATTATTTTTGTTACCCAATCAAAAAAATCAATAAGATTAGTTTGGCATGATCTCCCCGAGGTAAACCCATGTTGTTTCTGATCCTGTAATCTATGTGTTTTTAGATGTTCAACAATCCTTTCCTTTAACATGGTTTCCATTAATTTCCCCACTACTGACGTAAGACTAACTGGCCTATAGTTCCCCGATTCCTCCCTACTACCCTTCTTGTAAATGGGCACAACATTTGCTAATTTCCAGTCTTCTGGGACGACTCCCGTTAACAAGGATTGGTTAAATAAATCTGTTAACGGTTTTGCTATTACATCACTGAGCTCTTTTAATAATTTAGGGTGGATCCCATCAGGCCCCATTGACTTATTTGTCTTTACTTTAGACAGCTGCTGTAGAACCTCCTCCTCTGTAAACTGATATGTAAATGTCTCTTTAGTGTTCTCTCCTAACTGAGGTCCCTTTTCTTCCTTTTCTTCTGCAAAGACTGAACAAAAATATTCATTGAGGCAGTCAGCGAGACTTTTATCCTCTTCTACATACCTTCCTTCCTTTGTTTTTAATCTAACTAATCCTTGTTTTACTTTTCTCGTTTATGTATCTAAAAAATGTTTTGTCCCCCTTTTTTACTGACTGAGCTATTTTCTCTTCTGCGTGTGCTTTGGAAGCTCTTATAAATTGCTTTGCCTCTTTCTGCCTAATTTTATAGGTTTGCCTGAGTTTTTTTATAATTATTGAATGCTATCTTTTTGTTCTTCACTATTTTGGCCACTTCTGCAGAGTACCACAGTGGCTTCTTTCCTTTTTTGTTTTTGCTAACAAGCCGAATGCAATTTCCTGTGGCCTTCAATAATGCTTCCTTTAAATAATCCCATTTCTCCTGGACTCCCTTTAAACTCCTCCAGTCTGATAATGACTCCTTCACACAAAATCTCATTTTAGATACATTTCTTATTCTCACCGCACCTGCGACAGTTTTGCCTGTCTAGGCTCGTCAGGAGTGCTTTCTTTTACTTGTCTCTTCCCTATGTGGATGTAAGGTTTTGGCTACTGTATAATATTACCCTTGGTTCTAAAGGAATATAAAGGATTTAAGCATCAGGGCCATAGAAAGGGAGTTATTTGTTGAGAAATATACAGTAGAATGATTTTAGTATGTGATGTGTTATTGTTTTTTTGTTTGTGAATTAGGATCATGACCATATTTTAGGGTTCCATAAAAGTTATGTTTCATTGTTGTCACGGGTAGAACCTGTGGCCCATCCGGTTATCCGGTGGACCAGTGAATGTGCCATTTATTCCCCTGGATTCACATCTGGATGCCAGAGCATGCGTAAACATTGTTGCTGACCAAGTGCATCCAGTCATGTTGACAGTTTATCCTCCGGCAGATGGATACTTCCAGCAGGATAATGCGCCGTTACACAAACCCTGCACCACTATGGGATGGTTCCAGTAACATGATGAGGATGACGACTTTTCTTTGCTGCAATGGCCTGCCCAGTCCCCGGATCTCAAACCAATTGAACATTTGTGGGATGAGCTGGAAAATATTTGTTCCACGCCTACACCTCTGTTAAATGTTTAGGAACTGCGTGACACACTCTGGTTTGCATGGTGCACAATACCTCAACAACGCTTTCAGCATTTCAGTACCTTGTTGAATCCATGCCTCGACTCCGGCTGTTTTGAAGGCTAAAGGAGGCTCAACAAGTTACTAGGTGGATGCACCCAACAAGTGGCTGAACAGTGTATATAGTTTAAGTGTTCTCTCATATAATGTTGCATGCCAATTCTTGCATACTATTACTTTTGAGGATTTCTACGATCACACTGTAAGTGTACAGATTCATAGATTGTTGAAATTCATTATACAGAGAACAAGAAATAAATTTAAGGTAAAAACTCACTTGGTTTGGCCAATTCGGTGAACTCTGCCAATAGCCTGAAGCTCGTGTGCCGGGTTAAGGATGGGCTCTACCAGCAATACCTGAGTAGCCTCTATGATATTGAGGCCGTTTGAACCCGTATGTAGAGGAAGCAGTAAAATGTTGATGTTGGGATCATACTTGAATGCCGACAGGTTCTCCTGGAAGATAAAAGATTACAGAAGAAATGACAAGGCTTACATAATAAAAATATGTATTTTTAGATTTCAATTTCATGCAGCGGCGTCGCTAGTGTCTCTTCAACTGAAAATAAAGCTTAATAGTATGGAGATATAACACATGATAAGATGTGTGTTTTAATGTCTGCTCCAACACAGATGAATACTACACACCCCAGATTAGCATTACTTCTTCAATCTACTATCTGGATGACACCATTCTAATATGGGTGTCTAAGTAGCAACTCTTTACCACACCTTGCAGCAAATGAGAAAGTCGTCCTCTTGTCATTGCGGCTGGAAAAAACCTGGCAGACAAGTTTCCTGATATTATGACATTTGGTAAAATAAATAAAGGCACAAGCCTTCTGGAAGAAAAAACAGCACAACGACGTCGTTTTTTTTTCATCTTCTTCTTCAGTGAAACTTGGCATTAGTGTAATTTTACTGACCGGATTAGGCTACAGAATTGTTGCTACTTTAAATTTAAAGTTAGTATTACTAATAAGAGCTAGGGTCACCATTTCCGCTGGTTTTAGGGAAAGGCTCATTTCCCTAACCCTAACCAGATTCTGCTCCATTTTCGCTTTGTTTTTAAGAAACAAATTTTAAGGCAGGACACGGAGGCTCATATTTGCAGTCTCTTTCTTACTTTAATCAAACAGTAGCAAGAAAAGTAGACAGAAAAGTATAGAAAACTAGACAAAAAAACTAGTACCAACATGGTACATCCTGCAGCACCCCTCCCATAGCGCAGTATGGAATGTTCAGAGTCTATATAGGTATCCCCCCAATGTCCATTAAGCCTCTTTCTTGCTACTCAGCTCAGTGGACAGTTAAGTACAATTCATTTCACCCCAGACTCTCTGCGCAAAAGAGAGTCTGGGGCGCTATTTATATTATTTATTTATTGTGTATATCTTTAAATTCTGTGCGAGTGTCTGGCCGCCGGGTTTTGGGTCATGTGACCGCGTGGTTACAGTCCCGATATTTACCTCCCGCGGCCTGCGCTCTGTTAACCATAATTCTCCTCACGCTTAGACCCCGCCCTCCTCACGCAACAGACTTTGCGCGGCAGTCTGGCGCGGCGGCCATTTTAAAAGTAAAACGTTTCCATTTAAAAGATGTCGTTTAGCAAGCATACTCGCTCCGATCGCCGGGACTCTGATTCCGGCGGCAGCCCGCTCCAAGGTGCCCTCGTAGAACAGCATGGGAGTTTACTTCTCCAACCGCAGTTGAATGACCCAGAGAGACGTATGGCGGCCATGGAAGCCTCCATTTCACGAATCCAATCCGCTGTATCCTGCATGTCAGATTCTCTTACACGTGCCTGGTCAGAACGTAATGTATCTGCTCCAATCCCTCCCACACCTTTTGCCCCGCAATTTTTCATGCCTCCAATTTCAGTCAACCCCTGCCCGACTGTGTCCTCAAGCGCCCATACCCCATTACGTTCTATAAATTCCCATACTCCACATTTTAATCTGAGCTCTCATGCTCTCCATAGACCCTCAGGTTTCCATAACCTGTCTGAGACCGCGCCTGACCATCAGCGCGCTAGAGGGGCTGGCATCCCTGTTCAACTGCCTGACCCAAATAACCCTCCTCTGATTAAAAGAGCCTCTGACCGTGAGGCGTGCACAACGGTCTGCCTCCCTAAAAAAATCAAAACATAGTAACTCTCTCCTACCAGCTTACCCTGACTCGGAGGAAGAATATGAGGGGGATAAGGGTCATGCAGATGAGGAACCATTTGAGATTCATGCCCCTGAATATGACGATCAGTTGGAAGGAGACATTCCCACTACCTTCCCGCGTGCACCACCTAGAGAGGTGATTTATGACCCACAGGGTAACCCGTTATTTCACCCTAAAAGTATTTCACACCCACGTTCAACCGACTGGTACCCTCTACCTCATGTTGCAAAATGGATAGACGCCAATTTCAGGGCCCCTTTGGACCGTCCCTCTAGGGCGACTCTTAAGGCTGAATGTCCTCGCCCAATTACGGTAGGCAAGACTTGCCTCACCCCAGTAGTGGACGAACATTTCGAAAAAATTCTGGGTACCAGAGGGTGGAATGTAAAGAAGGGAATCGATCATGCCCTACGTATGATTCAGGACAAAGTCTTAGACATGTCGGGTCCCCTAGCCCGTTTATTTGAATTGTTAGAAGAAACTAAACTTTCAGGGGTTCCTCTTGACCTTGAAGAAGTAGGAGGTTGGCTTCAACGCACTATGTGCCTGTTTGGAAACGCCAACGCCGCTGTCGCGGCAGAACGCCGTAAGGCAATTCTGTTAAAAGTAGATCCCCAATTCACTACACTGGCCCCTAATGATCTGGGTAGTGAGGCTCGGGGCCTCTTGTTCGGGGATAAATTCGTAAAGGAGATGGGAACATATGCAAATTCCTTTGCGAATATTGATAAAGCAGACATTGCCATTAAAAAAGTTTTAACACCTCGCGTGTTTTTGGAAGGGCCAGCAGAATCAGAGGGCGCCCTGCCGGCCAGGCAAACACTCCCAATACCATTTCCCGTTCTGGAAATATGCCCTCCCTGTCTACCACTAAACCAAGAGGCACTGGTTTCACAGGATCCTTCTTCCCCACGAGAGCCCGTCCCTGGCAGGGACGAGGATTCAGAGGCACTAGAGGCAGAGGTTATCTCCGCCGCCCATCAAGTAATTTCACAAGTCATACCTCATGCATCTGTACCGGTCGCGGGGCGCTTGCGACTTTTTCAACACAATTGGACTTTACTAACGTCAGACTCATGGGTTCTAAACACGATTCAGGGATACGCTATAGAATTCACCGACATTCCAATCCAGTCGTCACCACCACACCCGTTGACTCTAGCATCACATTTACACACACTGATACACACCGAAGTTCTGAGCCTTCTGGAAAAAAGAGCAATAGAACCGTCACACAACCATATTTTTGTCAGCAACCTCTTTGTAGTTGCCAAAAAAGGGGGTGGATATCGCCCAGTCATAAACTTAAAGGACTTGAATGGTTGGGTTACGTACCGCCATTTCAAGATGGAAGGGATTTGCACAATGAAAGAATTGGTAATACCGGGGGATTGGCTGGTAAAACTGGATCTCATGGATGCCTATTTGACCATTCCTATTCGAGAAGACTTTCGAGAATTTCTTGTCTTCCCCTGGAACGGATAAAAATGTGGAAGTTCACGTGTCTTCCGTTCGGCCTGTCATCAGCACCATGGTGTTTCACCAAGGTGATGAAACCGGTAGTGGCTCACCTCCGATCGATAGGGATTCGTCTGGTTATATACCTCGACGACATTCTAATCATGTCTCAGTCACGCACGACTCTACAACAACATTTAATATTGACATTCAATTACTCCAGGGACTAGGATTTCTAGTCAATGTAGAAAAATCAGTACTCATACCATCACATCGACTGGAGTTCCTGGGCTTCATTCTAGATGCAACATCTCAAACTCTGAGCCTCCCGAACTCCAAGGTCCTTTCTATCAAGAAAGAAGTTCGTACCCTGCTACGCCAGCGGTCTACAACATTGCGACAGATAGCACGCATCATAGGTCTCATGTCAGCAACACGACACGCAGTGTTTCCGGCTCCTCTACATTTCCGAGCCCTCCAGAGATTGAAGGCCCGTTTTCTCCAGTCGGAGTTTTCCTACAACACGATAGTGGAGATCACAACAGATGTAATCAACGATCTCCGATGGTGGATTTCGGATCTACACCTATGGAACGGGAGTCCCCTTCACTTCCCGGCTCCTACCCTCGTGATCGAGTCAGATGCCAGTCGCCTAGGATGGGGTGCTCGGTGCGGAGATCGGGAAACGGGAGGTCGTTGGTCCTTAGACGAGACATCGTACCATATCAACGCTCTGGAGTTGTTAGCGGCATCCTTCGCTCTCAAAAGTTTCACGAAAGGGACGACCCATCAATCCATTCTTTTACGACTGGACAATTTTCCGGCTGTTCGATATATCAACGGCCTGGGTGGTCCCCGTTCGATCCAATTGACGGTGATGGCACATTACCTGTGGGATTTGTGTTTCCAAAATCGTCTTCACGTGACAGCACAATTCATCCCAGGTCTCTCGAATGTAGTAGCAGACTGGAATTCGAGACATTTCAGCGACGCAGGAGACTGGTCTCTACACTCTTCAATTTTCTCAGCGCTCTCTCTGCTGTGGGGTCCATTCCATACGGACTTATTTGCATCCCGGCTGAATGCAAAGCTACCAAGATTCTTCAGCTGGCGTCCGGATCCAGACGCAACAGCAACGGACGCGTTTCTCCAGACGTGGTCGCAGGGACGTCCCTATGCTTTTCCACCATCCGCCCTGATCCAAAGGGTGTTGAACGTCATCAGGACTCATCACATCACCCTAGTACTGGTGACCCCATTCTGGCCATCTCAAGCATGGTTTCCATCGTTGCTGGACCTGGTCATCGAGACACCTCGCCTGCTCCCAACCATACCATCTATGCTCCAGGACCCGGAAGGACGACTTCATCCACTGAGGTCTTCAGATCATCTGCAACTCATGGGGTGGTTGCTGTCCGGATCAGTAGAACTTCAGGAAGCATATCGAGCTCTACTGCCGCACTGCTTGAACAATCCTGGGCCCCAGGAACCAGAAGTGTGTACAATTCATACTGGTCAAAATGGTCTAGCTGGTGTATCGAACGGGCTCATGATCCCTTTTCTACTTCTCTGAATTTTGTATTAGATTTTTTGTCAGCAGTGTTCGACTCGGGTATAGCTTATCGCTCTCTCAATGTGTTACGATCCGCCATGTCGGCAGGGCATATAGGTTTTGAGGGTGTTTCACTGGGTCGTCACCCCCTAGTGTGTCGACTTCTAAGAGGTGCCCGTTTTGCTCATCCCCCACAACCACGATATGTTACGACATGGGACGGTAATATCGTTTTGCGGTTTTTACTCGCCTGGCCCGATAATCATGGTTTATCCCTGCGTAAATTGTCAGCCAAACTGTTGATGCTTTTTTGTTTAGTATCCTGTAAACGTGTGGGAGATGTGAGGGCACTAGATTTTGGAGTTCGCTCCTTCCTTCCTGAGGGCGTCCGTTTTGACATTTCTAGACGCACCAAAACTTCCATTTCTCAGGCATTTTTTCCGAGTTTCCAGTTGCAACCCGGGTTATGCCCCGTTCGTTGCTTACAAGAGTATGAGGAACGTACTCTTCCTCTTCGACATGCCTCGAAAGTGACTCCCCTATTTATTTCATGTAAACCTCCCTTCCTTCCAGTGAGCTCTCCCACCCTGGCGAGATGGGTTCGCTGGATTCTAGAATTGGCAGGAATTGATGTTTCTCAATATGGCGCACATTCTGTGAGAAGTGCAGTTGCTTCTAAAGCCGTCTCATCCAGTTGTCGTTTGGAAGATTTGTTACGATCTGCCGATTGGTCACGAGAGTCCACCTTTAGAGAATTTTATTTTAAGCCTGTATCGCACTGGTCCTCCGGTGTTTAAGACGTTTGATTAATATATGTTTTCAGATAGCTTTGAACTTGCAAATATGAGCCTCCGTGTCCTGCCTTAAAATTACTAAATTTTCCTATTTCATAACGGAAAGTTTGAATTTTATTAAGGACACGGAGGCGAATATTTCCCCCCCCATTTTCCCTCCCTTTCATAATTTGTACGATTCTCAATTACTTCAATAAAATTCTGACTGTGTCGTTTTCTATGACCAAGTACATATTTATGTTCATATGTATTTCACTGTGTGCTACAATAAAGTTATTTGATTTTCGTGTACTGAAATTATTTCAGCGCTAGTCCAGCGCGTTCTTTGTATTGCACGAAGTTACAATTCATATGCTAACACACATTTCGTGTTTTATGCTCTTTTTCAGCCTCAGGTGCTTTTCAATAATTACTGGATTTGCTGGATCCTCTGCTTCTGGATGTTCCATCTTCATCCTTCATCCGTTCTGAGTTCCCGTTCTATTTCTTCAGTTCTTGGCGTCTTCGCTGTTTTCAAGAAAGAGGCTTAATGGACATTGGGGGGATACCTATATAGACTCTGAACATTCCATACTGCGCTATGGGAGGGGTGCTGCAGGATGTACCATGTTGGTACTAGTTTTTTTGTCTAGTTTTCTATACTTTTCTGTCTACTTTTCTTGCTACTGTTTGATTAAAGTAAGAAAGAGACTGCAAATATGAGCCTCCGTGTCCTGCCTTAAAATTCAAACTTTCCGTTATGAAATAGGAAAATTTAGTAATTATTTTACGCTTCGACACAAGCGTAGCAAGCATTCATAGAATATTGATTGCAAAGTCCTCCATTGGACCCCACGATTCAAATTAAGTAAATGTATCTACATTTTCTTCCTTTATTCACCCCTCCTTTTTTCTTCCATATACTGTTGCTGTTATTTCCCATAACTGTCCCTCCTTTTCTTCCTGTTATTAATTGTGACGGAAGCCTTCACCACCTTTTGAAAGCCTTTTATTCCAAGTGTCCGAGACTGGCTGGCGCGAGCACTCACAAGCATTCCCCGCACTACATATAGACTTTGTGTCCTTTGGAGAAAAGAGGATGCCAGCCTCGTGCCTGCAGACTACGGGTGATTATGGCAAAGACTATTCATGTAGCATCTGGGCATTGCCATGCTGTATGTGATGGATTTGTTTAAAGCATATTTCTGTCTTACAGTTCGTAGAGTTGTTTGTTTGTATGACTGTGCTGGACAGATACTCTTATCACTGGGGAGGATGGTGGTGCTCAGAGACAGCAGAGCGCTATCCCCTCCCCGTTAGTAAGCATACATTGTGGAAACTGTAGAAACATACTGTCTGTCTGGATAATAAAGCCATTCTATTCCTGCTTTTCTAACAAACTCTCATTGCTGGTGTGTGGGGAAACTTTGCTTCACTAAAGGGAATCTCTCTGCAATGTCAGGGCTACCAATCGGGTAGTCTGGAAGGTGACTGGGGGGCCCTTGCCTGGTTCTGGGACAGAGAAGGGACAGAGAAATAATTGGCTGGCTTTGGTCCTGGAGTTTTGGACAGAACCCAGTGCGTTCCTGTTACATTATTTTTGTTCACTGGGTCACTTTATTATATGATGTTTTCGTTGGAACTGTAACAGGAACTTGGCGAGACTGGTTCCAGGCTTGATGACCCGACCTGAATCTGTTACAGTGTCCGTCCATTCTCCAAGATCAAGCTGATCTGCAGCAGAATTCCTTCCTTCACAACACTCAGGCAGAACTTGAGGGAGTGCGGTGTAGCTCCTGATAAACTCCAAAACACCAGACACAGCTTAGTGCAGGGAAGAATAATAAGGTATAATCCGTAATGGGGACCAGTTTATATGGAAAACAGGGAGGGAGGGGGGAGGTAAATAAATAAATCACACAATTAACATTGTTTCTACACAATGTCAGCACACTGTCTACACAAGGGGGATGAAAATCATTTCAGAAGATACAGAAAACTGATCAGTATACAATAGACAGTATTAGCTCATTATCAACACAAATCAATCTAAGGACAAGCAATCACACAGACCGGGACAGACCATAGTAACAACAGTTCTAAAAAGCAATACTTAAACCAAACTCTTAAGGCATAACCAGTCTCAAGATCCCAATACATATATAAAAAACATTAACCCTAATATGCCCACTGTCTGAGTTGGTTTCCCACATTGGTCCACAGTGCCTTGGCTGGAGGCCAGCATTCACAACTCTCCAGTTGGCCCATTTGAATTACTCTCTATTCATGTAAAATCATTGTTTGCTAACATACTGTATGTAATGGGGGGGGGGGGAATTGTAATACCCTCTCAAAGTTTAGCCGTCACTCACTTCCTGGCGGCATGCTGCTGGAGTGAGAACATTGAAAAGAGATCTGTCCCACAGGACAGCCCACCGCTCGCTTGGTGCACCAATTGACTGCTGATACACTGACAGGCAAGTCAGCATGCAGGAGTAACTGCTGAGGGCCAATCACACAGAGCCAGGTGAGGGCGCTCCGTACGTTTTACCCACAGAGAAGAAACAGCGGCCATTGCTGAAACTGGTTAAAACAGGCTGCAATATTTTATCATGGAATGAGATATTGCGCTGATCTTAAAGACCAATGCGATATAGTCACCCCCATGTGAGATTGTCGCCAAAGAGCACCTGAGCAGTGCAGTTTCGCTTTAAGTTTACATTTTTTCATTGTGTATTATACAATTTCCAGACTTTTGTATATTTCCATTGCCTTCTTAAATAAAAAACAAAAATTCGGCAATTATAAATGAAGCATATTAAAACATATATACAGTATAATTAGCGTACAAGTATTTACAGAGTGTAGAAAAGGAAAGGACTGTGCATGTCAAAACATAATGTTAATAAGCAAAATAGAGGAAATTCACGTGAAAATAGAATGGAAAAATAAATAATTATAATAACTAGTATAAGAGTAAAATCATCTTCTACCTGAAACTTCTGGATCCCATTGATCTGTGAAAACACCATACTGTTGTCTTGAAGAGCTTTGGCAATTATATCCAGCACATCTTGCCACTGAAAGGGGTTAATATAGAGCAATTAGTAAATGGATAAATCTAAAAGGAGTATAAAATGTTTGGGAAATACATTACTCATATACATTCGCTCAATTAACCCCAATATTACATATTCATTTTAACAGAGCATACCACTTTGCAATGCTGATAGAAGGAAAAAATGAGAAGTACATTTAATGGTCAGTGCTTCTGCCATAATAAATAAACTATGCATCATTAAAACGGTCTATACCTTGCAAAAATGTCTTAACCAATGTAACAGTTATATATATATATGTATATGGTCATGCCTGCCTCCTAGCTGATGAAGGTTCAACAAACCTGAAACAGCGCTGTCCTAGGAGTGGCTTTGACCAGTTGCATAACCTTATCTTTGCTACAAAGCCACAGTGTGGCATAGCATTGATTTTAGGGTTCTGTGTAATAACAGATCCAGGATGCATAAAAGTGAGACAGAGGTCATTTGCATATCCTACCCACAATTCCTTGCTGCATATGGGGAGTGTGGCACAGGAGCTCTGGGATGCAATTCTTTGAATTGCCATGATGTGCAGGTGGCTTCTGCAATATTAAACACACTTATTATATAGTGTGGAGGCTTTTTATCTCACTTTTAGTCCTTCACCAAAACCCTTATAGACACTTACCTATGGTCCAAGCATCCACTGCAACTGGTCATGCCTGTCTCCTACCTGATGCCTGTCTCCTACCTGAAACAGCGCTGTCCTAGGAGTGGCTTTGACCAGTTGCATAACCTTATCTTTGCTACAAAGCCACAGTGTGGCATAGCTTTGATTTTAGGGTTCTGTGTAATAACAGATCCAGGATGCATAAAAGTGAGACAGAGGTCATTTGCATATCCTACCCAGAATTCCTTGCTGCATATGGGGAGTGTGGCACAGGGCCTCTGGGATGCAATTCTTTGAATTGCCATGATGTGCAGGTGGCTTCTGCAATATTAAACCTATATATATAAAAATCAAGCTTATAATTGTGGAAGGCATTTACACATCCCAGCAATTCAGAGAACTGCTTTACAGAGCTCATGTGCTACACTCCCCATATGCAGCAAGGAACTCTGGGAAGGACATGTAAAGGAAGTCTGGAATTTCCCATGTTTTTGCATCCTGGGTCTCCTTGCCAGTGCCATGCCATACTAGACTTTTTATTTTTTTTAGGAAAGGTTAGGTTATGCAATGGGTTACAGCCACTCCTGGATAGCCGTTTCGGGCTTATGATGCCCTCATCAGCAGGAGCTAGGCCGTGACTTGTTGAATGAATAGTTGTATATAATTATAATTTTTTTTTAAATATATACACACACACAAAAGCAATTTTAGACTTCAAACACATGCATGTTGTAACCACGGCTAGATATACTATAACCTGTATACAGGTAAAAAGTGGTTTTATATGTCACTTAGGAAAAAAGCATTTAAAGATGTGAGTGCCACTCAAAAAACCATGCATGAAAAGGAATAGCAAAAACTGACAAAAAAAACATTGACTTACTGTTGAGAAAACCAAAGATTTAGCCCCAGGATCTCGGTGCTGAATTTTCATCAATGTCCTGACCACAGCTTCAACTTTAGTAGAATGGCTTCCCTTTAAGAACATAAGACAATATTTCTTGGAGGGTTGAAATTGAATTCAATGAATGTTTTCACTGATATATCTGTAGGTTTTGGTTTTTATAGAGACCGTAAGCATATGCACAATGTCATTTATTGTACACACACTTCAATAGCCATTATTTGCTCTGTAACTTTATACCATATGTGAAAATGGCACATGTGGAGGAAGCTGCCAATCATTTTTTTTCCTTCTAATAGAAAGGAACAGCTTAATTACAGATTAAAATGATAGCACTTTCAGCAATAGTTGCACGGCTTACATATGTATGTTTAGAATGGGCAGCTCACCTTTACAGGGATGTCTCTTTCTTCATTCACCGTCTCGCTTGTAAAAACGTAAGAGATCTCCCTGTGGGATGTGGTCTGCCGGCAGATGGCACACTTTATGGCACTCCTCCGTGTGCCCACGCTGTACTGGCCTATGATTATAGCTATGCACTCATTGCAGAAGCAGTGGCCACAAGTCAACACTGCCCACTAGGAAAAATATAAAAGGGATTATAATTTTACCTCAAGTAAATTAAGTGGGATAAAAAGGAGATATAGTGTACGTGCGGTTACCTGTTTTCCAAGATCCCTTGCACAGATTGGGCAGGGTTCTGGGTTCACGCCGTCTGTAGTTTTATCTTGGGACTACAAAAAAACAACAGTTTATTCAATTTACATTGTCTTCAGGTGTCTTAAATTTCTTAGTAATGATTTAGGGGATCCGCTGCATGCAATGCCTAACAGAATGATGCAACTCAAATACACAAATCATACCGAAGCTCCGTCATAGCCCCCACAGCTCCAAAATGTAGTGCACTTACCGTAATTAACCATTTTATGGGATTTCTCTAAATCGCTGCTTTATACAAGAGGATTGGTTAGATACACAACAATAACACACTCCTCTGCAATCAATTATCCGAACAACAAAGTTGTTGAGAAAGAAACCTTGCTCGTCTTCACAGCTTGGGCCGTTATTTAGGAAAGAATAAATCCTGGTGGTAAGTGACTTTGCTTAATTAGCCCTTATGCCGCAGTGCAGAGGGCAGCGTGATCTGCCGTTTTCTCTGTCTGCAATCAGTGGAAGACTGGGAACAAATAGTTCCCAGTGTTCTTCCCCAATCTCTGAGCAAACCTGCATATGAAAGCTCACATAGGGTCACGCCTGGCACCATAAAGCCCTATGGACTAAAGGAGTCGATTCCTCAACCGATCGGTGTCTCAAATACTGTGACACGTGCCGCTAATGCAGCCGTTTGGTTGGAATAGAGCTGTTAATAGCAAGCTGCAAAAGGAAGACGTCTCGCTCCGGAATTTTTCATTTGCTGGCTGCTATTAAGCTCTCGATTGGAATAGTGACAGAGGATTGGAAATGTGTCAGATGCAAAGGAAAGAATCTTTATCTTTATTATACGGTTTTGACATTTAGAAAGAACCATTTGTTTCTATTATTTAGCACACAGCATTTTAGTATAAGTTAAGGTAACATCACAGGTTCAGGGGGGGGGGCATTTTAAACGTTGCTCAAGTCACTTTTAAAATTGTGACAGATATGATCCTGGACTTCACATACAAATGCACTTCTTGTGGATACCAGAAGCAGCCACATGTAATTTACTTGTATTGCGGCTTTAACTTTTTTCCTTTTCATTCTGCTCAAACAATATGTTTATGACAATGTTCAGAATTTTCCTGTTTAAAATTTAGAGAAAGCTGTAGACATTACGGTGTGATGATTGAATCCAATCTATCAATCCATGCTGTGGAAACTGCTAGATGACCAAACAATCCTTTTAACTTTTCCAGGAGCAAAGGAAACAGTTTTTTTAAGGAAATTAAAGCAATACCTTCTCTAAATTTGTGAGATAAAGCAGTTGTCCCAGCTTCTTCTGCAATAGAGATTTCGCAACAGCTCTGTCATTCAGCAACTTCACCCTGTTCTGTTCCACCTGCAGAAATATCACTTATTAGATATATGGATGGGACAGTGAAGATGGGCGATTAGGACAAAGAAGCAGAAGTCATATGATGTAATGCAGATATGTATTTCTCCAACAGAAGTGATTTGCAAAATCCCTGCACACCACTGACTAAAGAGAAACCCAGTTGAGTGACTTGGTAGGTTAGAGGAATGGCCGACTTGTCTGCCACTACAGGGACAAAGCTAAAGAGCAAGAAGAGCATGTGATGCATCCACTGACCACATGCAACCGGATCTCACTGCAAAATTCACTAGATTATACCCAAGAATTTCTTACTAAAAGCATGGACAGGTAAGGAAATATGCATTCTAAAGTCAGTATTATTTCCCAACCCAATTAGGCCGGGGTCAGACGAGTGTTTTGCAGAGTGGGAGTAACGCCCTGAGAGTGGACGTTTCTTCCACTCTGGCGCCCATCTGGCCACCCCGCTGAGTGCAGTTAGTGCGCTAATCGTTGCAATGCTCCATCCTCTGGAGGATCGCACTTTGCAGCCCTGTCGAATGCACGTTGTAGCGCTTCGTCGTGGAGGCTTTCAGCATGGCTGCTACTGCGTGTGCAATTCGTGCGTACGCTACAGCATGTGGCTGGCCCCGGCGTAGTGTCACAACGCTGCGACAGATGTTGGGAGGCACGTCATTACGGGAGCACATAGTGCACTCGTCTGACCCCCGCCTTAGTCATTTCAAGCAAGTTACACACTGTAAGCAAGTATACAATTACAAAGCCAAAATTAACATGACCCTTTAACAAAAGAAGGAGATCTACAGAAACTACAAGCACATTATAGAATACTTAACAGGAATATAAATATTAAGTATGAGGCCAATAATGCTTAAAAAAAAAATATATACATATATTAAATACAGAATCACAACAGCAGTAAATGGATGCCCTCTACCTCACGGTTTACAAATAGCCTATCAGCAGGTTGTCACCTCACAGCCCCGTCAAGAAAGCCACAGTTTTAAAAATGTAGCCTAAATTTAAAGGACTATAGAAAAAGTCGTTTGTCGGGCAATAAAAACAATGTACTTGCATCATTTTTTTCAGTGCTCGTTATCACTATTAGGGCTGAAACAACTAACCGATTAATCGACAACTAATTGATTAAAATAGTTGTCAACTATTTCCATTATCGATTAATCGGTGTCGATTAATCGCCCTTTGTACAGCACACACTGTTTAGAGTGAGACTGAGTTAAACGTAAATAACCTCAGCTTCGGAGCTGATTGGAGAAGACGCACCGCTGCTTTACTAGATATTATTTAGTTCTAGGGTTATGTCAGACGCAACCAGTTTGTTTTTATTCCGTTTACAACAGTAGCAGAACTATAATGCAAACAATAGGATACTGCCACTGGGTGAAAGAGCTGTATGCCTGTGTTTTATACTTACTTAAAGCTGGAGTCTTGTGCCACCACCCCACCCTCCCTGCCACACCCTCTTTGGTTGGGAACTGCCATTCCCTGCCTGTGGTCTGGTCCTTTTCCCCAAACTCACTCCCACACTCCGATCCGGTCTTTTGTCCATACCCACTCCCTCTCACACTCAGGTCAAGTCACGAGCAAAGTCACTCCCTTCCACCTCCAGTCTGTCCTCCCACTCAGTTTGTTCATGAAATTATTTAAAAAGGGACACTCACCACTTGCAAACAGGTGACCGACCTTTTGGAACAATACCATAGCTTTAATTCTAGGATAACAATGGCGGAAGGATTACAATCTCCCAAATGGGACCCATGGAAACTTTGGGATGTACATAAAATATATAAGGCATGCGGTCTCTAGTAAAAGTCTATGTTTGAGCTATATACCTCCTGCTGCAAACCCCTCCCCCCCCTTTTTTTTTTCTTCTCCCCCCCCCCTCCCTCCTTCCCCTAAGGTTGTTGAATGTATGTATATTTTTCTTGTCTGTCTGGAAATATCCAATAAAAATGTAATTAAAAAAAAAAAAAAAAGGGGACACTCTAGCTTATTAACCCCGATTTTCATGCCGACCTCATCATCTATGACCAAGTGCTTGTAGCCGCATTCATTTGAATGCGGCTACAAGCACTTGGTCATAGATGATGATGTCGGCATGAAAATCGGGGTTAATAAGCTAGAGTGTCCCTTTTTAAATAATTTCATTTAAAGCAAACATGGGCTTAAGCTGCGCATGCAGCATCAACCCATCCCTCTAACCAAGCACTCGCATACCTTGTGTGAAAAGTACCCAAGATACACAATTTGCGTATGTATGTACGAACGTTACGTACACTACGCATATTGCTTATTTATTTTATTTTTTTATATAAAATTCCTTTTAACCTCCCTGGCGGTGTTCCCGAGTGTGTCTCGGGGTTAAATTTCTCGGCTGAGAACGGTAACCCCGAGACACACTCAGGCTGTATACATCACCTCTCCCTGCGCTCCCTCGCTGATCTCTGCAGTCTCCTCCGGCGATCGCGACCTCATACTTCCTGGATTCCTTCTCGCGAGGAGGAAACCAGGAAGTAGTGAGGTCTCAATCGCCGGAGGAGACTGCGGGGACATCGAGGGAGCGCAGGGAGAGGTGATATATCCAGCGGCATCCCGAGTGTTGCTCGGGATGCCGCTAGGGGGGGGGGGGGGTAAAAAAAAAAAAAAAACTGACCGCTTTCAGACAAGAAATTTCAAAATAAATAGACTGCCAGGGAGGTTAAGTAAACAAATATTTTTCTATTGTTTTTTTTTATCCGATGATTCTATTAATCAAACTAATAATCAGCCAACCAATCGATTATGAGAATAATAGTTAGTTGCAGCCCTAATCACTATACTTGTGTCATTTTTCAGATGCGAATATGGTACTGAAACCACACTATTTTACGGTTTGCAAATAGAGTCACTATTAGGGTTAGCATTTGTGCTTGAGTCAAGGTATTACTTCTATGGTTATCCTTAACACTAAACAACAAATTCTACTCAATATTTCGACACAATCTTCAGTATAATCCTATCACGGACGCTTCATTTTTTTACAGCAAATTCTGTGCCTTCTTTGCTGCGTGTATCACTTAATTTATATAGAGCAGCATCTCAGGCATCGGTCTGAAAATAGGAGAGAAATATGAGCTAAAATCGACCAGGGTAAATAAGTCCCGGAGTATTTTAAAATTTCCCAGTAACTATACATATACATATACATTAATGGACTCAATTTTACTTTCCTATAGGAGACTAAAACGTTAATTCAGAATGGATGCAATCACTTAATTACCTGCTATTATTAGACGGTAGATAGCAACACTCATGTTGGCAGGACAATTTAATTATTAGCAAATTGCTAGATTTAAACTGTAGTTCCAAACTACATGGACAATTCCAATTCTGCAAGTGGTTATCTTACCTCATGTGGTTCAATGATATGGAGAACGGGTGGATTGGGCTTTGGTTCATCAGGCAATCTTACTCGGAGCCTCTCTGTTGCCATTGCAAGTTCATCGATAGCTGAAACATGATCTCTCAAAACCATCCAATACTCGTGAAGTAACTGAGGAAACCAGAGAATACCAATTATTTTTCTATACATCTGATGGAGAAAGAACCAATGAAGAAGATTGATGCAGCACTTTATCTATATGTTGGTAATGTTTTGTCTCACCGGTGTAAAAGAACCACCATGTGTGATCGCTTAACCATGTACACCAAGAAAACATCTCTCTGAGCAACCAATATAAATAGATTACGTGCAGGAGGAAAGAGCAGTGGTGTTCCTTACACCATATTCCATGCAAATAACAGTTAATATGGGGCTCGGGTACTCAATTGGAAAAATGTGTGCACCCTATCAGTGGAGTTTTCAGAGACTTATTTTTCCCACATGAAAATGTGTTAAATTTCAAGACTTGAGCATAGGACATGTCTCAGGTTACGAAATATAACCATTATCACATAATAAATTACCGTATGAAGAATATCGCACATTTCTGCGTTCGATATGTACACATGCAAAACATAAATTCACACCTTGTACTCTTTTTTCCAAGCATCGAATAGCTCCAAGAAGCAAGCGCCTTCATCACACAACCTTGCATCCATACGATGAGTTCTTCCAAATGATAAAATAGCCTTCAAGGACCGTTCCATCTCACTGGTAGCCCATAGGCCTCGGCTGGTTGTTGGTAAGCGGTCATCTACAAGACCATCTTCCTCCTCTATCATTTCTTCAAATATTGCAGTTTGGCCTTTCACCCTGATATATTTATCAGATCAAACAGAATTTAAGTTATTTAGTGAAGGGGTTAAAAGGAGAATATATATATATATATTAGGCCGTGTTAGTCCAGATGCCAAAATCTGGAGTATAGCAGTACGTAGTGAGCTTGTCTTTTAAATGGAACGTTGGTCCAATAAAAAAGGTATCACTACGTACTGCTATACTTGTGATTATATATATATATATATATACACACACACACAAAAGGAAACAAAAACATACTATAATCAATGTATAGCTTTCATTTATGCTCAATTACTTTAAACTACAATTAAATTAAAATATGCTGAGACGGAACTAACCTATTTAAATGGAAATTGACGTTATAAAATATTGTGAGACATAATCTTATGTATCACAAACTTTATAATTATCGTTTTGTGAGGGAAAAAAAGAAACCATAGAAAAACTAATTAGTGTAACCAGTTATACCCTATCGTAAACATGTTCTTGTTTCACGTTTGAAACGAGTACCAGCTCTTTGTGGAGTATGTACTTACGTGTGGGAGAACAGCTTTGACTCATAGTCTGTGAATAATTCATCCACTTTACAGAAGACACAGCTGCCGGGAAAGAAAATTGGAAAAGCATGATGTTAACAGTACTACCAGACTCCTTCAGACATCACACTGTGAAAGGAAGGCTTTGAATATGTTGACAAAGTGACAGGTGCTTTGCTCGATCCTGATCTAAAGCCAAAAGATGAATGTGGAATGCACCATTAACCAGACTAATCCAGTAATCAAAAAGTTTTCTCAACCCGTGAAGAGAGATTTTAAAGTGAAGACAAGAATAACCAGCATTTTTGACATTTTTTAATTTCCAAAAACATTAGGGTTTCAGAGCATTAATTACCAAGTAAAGATCTAAACCTCCATTAAAGAAACACGCCTCACACCTAACCACTTTATAACTGTAAAGTGGTTAGGAGGAGTAGAGTGCCCCCTCCCTCTCCACTGATCTGGTGAAAACGCTGGGTGAAGTGGAGGAGTTATTGAATTTCCCGGCTGCTGGTCAGCATATCGGTCACTAGTGACGTCGGTATGCAGAGATAATGCCGACGTCACCCTCTCTGAGAGCAATCGTGGTAGTGAGCGGTCTCAGAGAGGCAGGCGATGGATTGGATAAGTCCTGTTGCAGTGCACAATTTGCGGTTCCTACATTACGTAAGATGTGTAGGAGCGCAAATTGCAAATTTGAAGGTTTCAGGGTCTTCCGGGTTTCGGGAATCCTAGAGCCAAAAGAGGAGGAGCTGCGTGGTGAGTGAGAAAAGGTGGGTAAAAAAATGTATAGAAAGAGAAAAAAGTATATATTCGGGCAGAGGTAAATTATTTAAGGGCACAAAAGGGAACTCTATTTTTAATATTTAAATGTAATAGCGTGTTCCTTTAATACAAGTGTTTGACGAGGGAAGCTCTACCTTGGAGGCTGTAACCGAGATTAAGAACAATCAATTATGTATTCAACACAAGATAGTTACATATAAAATTTGGACAATATAGCTAAGGAACGGATTTTACAACACACAGTGGAAAATGAAAAATAAACAGGAATAAAGAAAACATGCTGTTTTACCAACAATGGGCTTGACTTAAAGTTCAGCCTGAGGGATTCAGCATTTTCATCAGGTGTTTTAATGCCTCCTTAAGTTGGACCAGCATCATTTTCCAAATTTTGGCTGTGGCAAATTTTTTTTCAAATTGAATCAAACAATATTTAGAACCGAATAACAGGAGTTTCGTAATTTCCAAAAAGGAACCGGTTTTGTTAAAAGGGATTCAGCTCTGGCACATGCGTCGAGACCCCTTATAACCAAACCAATAGTAGATGCTTAATGATGGCCCGGTCTCTGCTCTGTCTTGACTACAGATTACTTTGGAATTTATAGGTGTTTAACAAGGTCAATAGGGTCCCGAGCATACTTATTAAGAGCAAGGCGAGCAGGTCGAAGGTGGCAGATTGTTGCAGCTTGGATAACTTCTTGGGAAGGCGGTCCTTCAAGATTCTTGACTCCGTCTCGGACAAGTTTTTGGCAATTCTTAAGCTCTTCCATTTGGGTGGAGAGTACGTACTGAAGGCCTCTGCAATCCCTAAATCTGTGGCAGAACACACAAATAAAACATACACCCAATTAGCCACATAACAATCTGTCTGCCATACCCTTTTGGCGATATAGTTTTCCATAACGTTTGAAAAGCTTTGTACACTTTTTGACATGTGATTTTTTTTTTGAGAAAGTATATTACCAGGAAGGATACATTGAGATTTCTCTCGTTTTCAAGTATGTCCTGGGTGGTTAGTATGTACCGTTAGGTGTCTTGCCCAAGGACACTTACTGGAGAGGTGCTCTGGCTGGGATTTGAACTTGTGTCTCCATGGTCTCTACGGTTATAGAGCAGTGATGTTGCTTTTTCAACTGAACTGAGAATCCCAGAGGCCAAACAACTGGGCTTAAAATAGCATTTTGGTTACCTTTTCTACTATTCTTTAGTTTGATAACTTTGCCAAGATATATTTTAAAGCGTTACTATACCCAATGATCTTTTATGGTTGAAACATAAGGTTTTTTGTGCTTTTTTCTTTCTGGACCATCATTAGTAGGGCATAATGAGAGCACAGAATTCATAATGGCAGCCATATAAAATAATGTAGAGAGCACAAGAGTGAAACATACAGTGTTCATGCGATCCATAACGGTAAGTGTAAGATAACTATAGTGCAAAATCTCCAAGATGTGCATCAAAAGAAATTAAAAAGATGACAAACACTTGCTACAACCATTGAAAATGTAGGAGAAAGTTTGAAGTTACAGGAAGTAGGCAACATTTGCGCTGAGGGCCTTTTTCCTATTATTTTTAATTGTGTTAATAAAAATTCAAAATAAATGAAGCATAAGCTCAAAAACAAGTAATCACACTAAGCTGTCGAATAAAGAACCTACCCTAAGTATCAGGAGGTGGAGGACAGCCCGTGAAAAAGTAGGGGCTGAGTAGAGGTCAAATGGAAATGAAGTGTCAATGCTATAAAGGGGGATGATCTATGATGTTGAAGAATATAAAGCACATTGGGAGTTCAAATGTTAATTTTTCCCCTCCTAGTAAGATCGGGTCTATGGTCAGAATATGTGTTGAATTTTTTTTGAGAGAAAGTAATTATTTTGGAGAAAGTCAAGCCAGTCCATACGTAAAGCTCTAAAATGTTCCTCACTGTATAATGAAAGTGAAGGTGGGCTGGATGGTTTCCAGACTTGTATAGTTTTACGAGCCACTGCTTCCATTATTGTAGGTAGTATATGATGTACTTTATGTGGAGCTGGAAAAGCAAAATCACTTCACACCAGGCTGAGAGAGAGTATTGTTTCGGAAACGATTGGGGAGGAGAAGAGAGCGATATGGTGGAACAGCTGTTCGTATTTGGAGCTGTTATTAACAGCTCATACACAACAAAGTATAGAAGCCATTACTATAGAGTAAGGAGCTGCTAATGATGAACTGTAAGCAATGCTTGCAGCTCCGACGCAATAGGGGATTGAGCCGCTAATGACGAGTTGAAAGCAATGCTTGCGATCAGTTGGAATAGTGTCTTGAACTATAAACCTTGGCTGGAGCGGTTATGTATAATGGCTCAGTCGGATTAAGGCCCTAAATGTATACATAACATGTCTGAGGATCAGTTACGGTGTCGTGTTGAAAATATTGGAGAGCAGAGACTGATAATGTAAAATAAAAGACAACCGGGTACTACAGAATTACACAGGGTCCAAATATGATTTAATGTCAGCAGTGCTGGTAGACTAAGCTCTGTACATCTAGTGGCTATCGTACATACCACAGTCTTGTTTGCATTCTTACTTGTCAGCCATAGACAGTTTGTTTGTTTGCTGCTTATAGTTGCTGCTAATTTCATTTTGTACACGTTGGACAAGTTCCTCATCAATTGCATACTGGATTGCACGCTGGATGACATCCAGCCACCAGGGTGCAGGGAAGTGAATCTGCAAACAATACACACATTTTTAAGCAGAGAAGACAAACAGCAGCCACTGCATGTCCTTTAGACTTCATTTGAATTGAATGTATAATATAGTGCTCTCCACAGTAATTCATTTGTCCATGATGCTGCTACAGTGGTTTTAATACGCATCTGGCATATACATATCTGATTAGCGCAAACCGAATTGCCTTCAGGGTTCGGATGCCTCTCATTAGTTATCAGCCCGCATTTGGGTGTACATAGGAGAAGCAGAAAATATATAAATGGTGCAATTTATCATAAACAGTTACAATATCTTTGATAATGTACGGTATTCCACTCACAAATACAGCACTGAGTGGATAAACACATCTGGGTAGTCTATAATGCCTCTTCCGGTTAACCCACACCTCTATGCAATGGTTTCTCTCGTCACAAAATTCAGCATGAAGGACAAAAAAAAAAGGAAAGCAGGGTGCTCGCCAGAGTCTGAAGGCCGGCCGAGTAGGGGGCTTGGGCGGGACTCCAGGCCAAGGTGACCGATTTTGTTGGGGGGGGTGGGGTGGAGAGCGTTGCACATACTCACCTACATCGGCCCAAGAGTCCTCCACTGGTGGCAGTCCTCCTGCATCCAGTGTCCTCTCTCCATTGGTCGCCAGTATGACATCACAGAAGCCTTTGACCCTGGGTCAAAGGCTTTCGTGACGTCATCCCGACGACCGACACAGAGAGCGGGCACTGGATGCAGGAGGACTGCCACCGGTGGAGGACTCGGGCCGATGTAGGCGAGTATGTGTAGGCAACATACTCACCTACATCCTCCTACTTCGGCCCTGAGCTCCAGCGTTGACAGTCCTCTGGCTGTCGCAGGCTGCTCAGCTGGCTTCCAGGCTCAGGCGAGCCTCCGGCTCGGCTGGGGCTTGAAGGCCCAGCCGAGCGCTTGCCTGAGCCTGGAGGACGACCGGGCAGCCTGTGACAGCCGGAGGACTGGCACCGCTGGAGCTCAGGGCCGAAGTAGGAGGATGTAAGTAAGTATGTAGGTGCAACCAATCAGCCATGCGAACCTGGGCCTTTGAAGGCCCAGCCGAGCCGGGGGCTCGCCTGAGTCTGGAGGCCGGCCGAGCAGCTTGCTCGGCCGGCCTTTGGGAACAGGCGAGTACCCGGCTCGGCCCGGCCTCCAGGCCCAGGTTCTCATGTCTGATTTTCGGCCGAATCGATCCCAAGTTTTCGGACAGAAATTTCTGTTTCGGTGCATCCCTAACGATCACATAACTTAGTGCTAACGTTAGCGTTCAGATTGTAATAGAGCCAGTAGGTGGTTGTTTCTTCAGAAACTCTGGTAATTAAAAGGTTTGGAGAAATGACAAAAGAGCAAATGCTAATCCACTCTCTGCTTCTTGTTCAGTAAAAAACAAACCAATGTTTAGATTTTGAGTGTAAAGCCAAAATGTGCATAGGGTGCTATCCCCATAAAGATATAAACAGAGTGTCTAAGGATATGCTCACAAACATATCATGGAGAAAGTGTAAATTGACTTACTAAGCCTATACGTATTGGGTCAGTCCCAAAATCATATCTTCTTATTGGTGCTCTGGCCATCATATGTTTTTTATTATTCAATAGAAAGACAGGATTCTGGGACTGGCCTTATACAGATGGACTTTTTAGGTCAATTTACACTTTATCCACCAAATGCTTGTGAGTGGATCATTTGACATACACGGTTTGGGTCTCCATGGGGATTGCGCCGGATGCACATTTTGCTTGCATCATCTTTATATTATTTGGGAATTAACAATATATTAAATTTAGACTGTTTAAATTCAAAGGTTAAATGAATGTCATTCCTTTGATTATTTTATGGTGTCAGCACATGTAATGAATATTGGGGAAATGCAGTACAACATAACAAAGCTGAATCATGAGCCCATTCATTAGATTTACTGTTTAGAGCCAAAAACATACCTTCCTCTGCAGTTCACGAATACTCTGCAGTACTGGCTGCAAAGCCTGTTGAGCTTCAGAGACTTCTGCATTTGATTTGCTCATATAATGCTGCTGGAGTTGCTTTGCCTAAAAAAATGAAGACGGCAGTGTTACAGAAAGTATATTTAAATTATGCATGTCACCTTCATTTCTTACAAATTCTAAACAAAGTTGGTGTAAACCTAACCAGAGTTGTTACAAACTTAAACCCCCCCCCCCTAGAATATAATGGCTCCGGTAAGTTTACAGCAGCTCTGGTTAACACCAGCTTTGGACTAGGGACCCAAGATTTATAATAGAATTAAAAAAAGAATCGTTCTGATGGAAGGGATTCCATACATGTGGATTACCTTTAGCACTTCACAGCTCTCTAAACATTTTAATCAAATTAACAAACTGTACTGTACTGTTCTATTATATATATATATGTACAAAATATGCATCTCTTTTAATCTATCTTTCACAGCCTATGGAGACACTGCTGTATGTGTCAATTGCATCATGCTGCTGCCTATTACCCCCAGTTATACACATCCATGCCTGTAACGCACCCAAGGCTGCGGTCACACGAGCGCAGATTGTGCACAGTGCGTCCACTTTATAATGGATGAGATTGTGGTTACATTGTATCAGGTCGTTATGTTTGACGTTGAGAAAAAAAGAAAAACAAAGCTGTATGAAGGGGTTTCTGTACGTTCGTTGTAGCTTTTTCACATCAATGTCATTTTGGCATCCGTTACAACATACGTTGCCCGTGCGTGAAAAAGTGCGCACGTGCTTTGTGTGTTGTTCTCTATGGACTCCTTTGAAAAGCTACGACGGACAGCGCGCGTGTGACTGCAGCTTAAAAGGGTTATCTACAAAGCGCCAGCACTGTAAATACCATTGAAACTTGCAGCAACTATTCTAGAGAGAAATACATGGTGGTGTACCAAGAGCTATGTAAAGTGCAGGTACATGGTGGGAGGCATCAACTTTCTGAGTGCAGTGCCAGCAGGAGGAAGCAGAGGTTTCAAGATTATTACCAGCACATAGACTTCTGCCACCTTCTGGTTTTGTGTGTTCCATGTTATCCAGTTCTAAAAAGTCACTTGGTATACTATATGAAAATGTCACCCCCCCCCCCCCCGTACCCTTAAATAATTGGGCAGAAGCTGCTGACAGCATCTGGTCAATTCTTTTTTTTAAATTTAGGTGGAAATGGTCACCTTTTCTTTATTGGAGCTGTACTGCTCCTAACTTTCAGCTCAGGGCTTCCGAAATGCTGAAGTCCCTGCAGCTAGCCAATGCAATTTGCGGAACTTGAATGTGCAGAGCCATTCCATCAGCTCCTGTGTTTCAGAACGCAGAGTGTGCGGACGTAGCCGGTGACTAATTTGGTGACTGGGAGGTGGGATATTAAAATCCCATCTGCCTGGGGATGCTTCTGTGGCCAGAGAAAACTCTACAGCTTCACACACCAATATCTACAAAATGTTATAGGAAAGGGGCACTTCATGCAGCCAGACCACGTTAAAAAGTTAAAGTAGTTGGGGTGTGTAGAGTGCCCCTTTGAAATGTTTCCATTTGTATGCTTGTGATAAGAACAACTAACTTAATTATTTGCACTAGGAAATTTGTAAAATCCCGGCTGGATGGAGTAGAGGTAACATCATTGCTCTATAACCATGGAGACACAGGTTCGATCCCGGCAAGCGCACCTCTCCAGCAAGTGCCCTTGGGCAAGACACCTAACGGTACATACTCGCCACCCAGGACATACTTGAAAACAGAAGAAATCTCAATGTATCCTTCCTGGTAAAATACTTTCTCAAAAAAACAAAATAAAAATTAGAGTACAATGTAAACAGAAAAGCAGTGTTGACATTTTTCAATATTTAACCCGGTATCCCTCTCCCTTTTACCTTAGTGTTCCTTGAATACAATGCTTGGACTTTTCTGTTTGAAAGCTCTTTATCAAAGTTATGTCATCATAACAGTCTCATATCCTTATATTTTTTTTAGCATATCTTTGTGCTTTAGAAACTGTAGAAAACTTTAGCCGACACCTTCAGTATAATTTCACTTTCCTCTATAGTAAAGATTATTTCACCTTGTTTGATATTTAAGAGGCTATTCACAAAGCACTGAGATTTTGGTGCTTTTCACTTCGGCGATACCACTTCGCCGAAACTATGGTAAATTCACTATTCTCCATAGGGTCACCGTAGTGCGACGAAGATGGAGTCGTCGAAGCCTCCTGAAAAAGTCAGAACGTCACTAAAGAGCGACAAACTGGCCCTGGTGAAATCCATTGAACTGCAAAGAAAGAAAACAAACAGAACTCTGCTATTCTCCTAATAGGTGTTTAAACCAATGAACACGCATTAAAATGTGTCTAAATAATAAAAAAAAAAAAGGGCCTTTAATAAATGTAAAAAAAAAAAAAAGCATTTTAAAGCAAGCTGGGAAACAAAAATTTCGTCCAAGAAAATACAAAAAGCTTTTTGCAGAAAATGAAAAGAAACCTTTTTATTTAAACGAATTACCGTTTTTACATTGAAACCTATGGGATTCGCCTGTTTAAAGCTGTCAAACTGAAAATCAGGGCATCTCAACGGCACGTCGGTGCCGTTCGGCATTCTGTGAACTGAGGAACCATTACTTCTCTATGGGACATTGTCGCTGCCACCGAAGACTGCAGAACTGTACTGTATTTTGCCATCAATTTGCCAGTATTTCGAGAATTGACAGCTTTGTGAATAGACGAACTGCCCCAAAATTGTATCGTAAGGTTAAATTCACTTCCGGTGCACTTCGGTGGCAAGTTTGGGGCTTAGTTAATAACCCCTTTAATGTGCAAGGCATTGGAGTCTTAGAAGTGGCAAACACAGCATTTAAGACAAGTATCAGTAATTAAGAGAGGGGGGGGACCCTAAAACCATAACACTGACTTCATCTGCCAGTTTGTCATCACGCAAGGTTGGAGGGATTCCAGGATGTTTTGCAGAAAGGAGTTCCATGAGGTTGTGGGTGGAATGCAGCCTCTAGAAGAGAATACAAACATCAGAAAGAAGTAATGTATATCAGCCATGTTAATATCATGAGTGCAATGAGGGTACTTGCTAAATAGTTAACAATTAAATACCCTCATGCAGTTCACAAACAGCCAAAGGTCCATCACATGCCATTCCGTAGCCTTCACCCACAAGTAGCCATGTTTGGGAAGTAAGGGGCATCTCCCTGTGAAGCTGTACCGCTGGCTTGATTGGCATTCATAGACTGGGTTACAGAGAGCAGAAGGACCACCTGAAGCATGTCCAGCAATCCCCAGAACATAACTGCCCATAGCAACGCCCATTGATGTGCAAAGGTTTCAAGTAGATCACAGCACCCAATACCAGGGCTCAAAATTTCAAGTCCTGAGCTACTAGCTAGGCCTTAACCTCCCTGGCGGTTTTCCCTGAGTGTGGCTCGGGGTTAAATTTCAAAGCTGAAAGCGGTAACCCCGAGCCACACTCGGGCAGGATACATACATGTCCCTGCACTCCCTCGCTGAGCTCCCGCAATCACATTCTCCTTCGACCGATTACGGCGTCCGGCTTCCTGGTTCCATTCTCACGAGAAGGGAACCAGGACGCCGCCATCGGCCGGAGGCGACTGTGGGGGACAGCGAGGGAGTGCAGGGACAGGTATGTATCCAGCCCGAGTGTGGCTCGGGGTTACCGCTTTCAGCTTTGAAATTTAACCCCGAGCCACACTCGGGAAAACCGCCAGAGGGCTGGATTAATGCGCCAATTTTGACATATAAAATATCTCAAAATCGGACTGCCAGGGAGGTTAAGAGTTACTCACCAACCAGGTGCCCCACCTAACCCCTACTCTGCCCTTATCTCCGCCCCCAAACACACCCTTCTTAAAAGTTTTAATCAGTATAAAGTTACAAAAATAAATAACATTAACATCAAGCAATGTAAGCAAAGGAAAATAAGTGCTTTACATCAATGGGGATGCAAACAAAATATTAACAGGGTTATTCAGAGAGTGGTGAAAAGCAGGAGAATGACTGGAGAATGGAAAATTCTAGGTCAAAATAACCAAACCAGAAAAATTCTCCCTTTCATCTCACTTTCCAAATCAGCTACTTTGACCTAGAATTTTCCATTCTCCAGTCATTCTCCTGCTTTTCACCGCTCTCTGAATAACCCTGTATGTGTAACTGCTCAGCTTTTAATAAACCTAGAGTATTTTTTCATCTCCACAATCACTCCCGATACATGTATGTCCAGACACATCAGACCCCAGATACAGGCATAACCAGAAATCAGACCCCGATACATGTATAACTAGAAATCAGACCAGCCAGATACATGTATAGAAATCAAACTCCCAGATACATGTATAACTATAAATCAGACCAGCCAGATACACGTCATCACAGGGGGTCACAGGCCGGCCGCTATCTTGGATTCCCCAGTCGGGCCTAAAAAACAAGGCTACTGCCAGAATATGCAGAACACAATAATTTATCGTGCTGCCTGCGTCTGCATTCCCACTTGCCCTCACTTAATTTCCACTCGCCAAATGCGAGTGGGAATTTTGAGGCCTGCTCTATACTATGCTAGAGTGCCAGTAAGTATGACAAGTTCAGTTTAACACAACAGATTTTGAGGAGGCATTATAAGGGGTGAGTCAAAGAGTGGCAGTGTTTACTGAACTTGCAAACATCATCGAAAATTGATGCTGCTGCAACAGCGACAATACTCTGCAGTTCACAAAAGAGAGATTGAAACAGCTGTTTGTATTTCTATTTTGTGAAAGCTGAGGTTTGTAACCGTTGCTACAAAAGGTGATTTTCGCTGCTGTTTGCAACTTCAGCAAACACTGGCACTCTCTGGATAACCACCTATATATTTATATATATTTTATCACCTAATCCATGTTGTTACTTTAATTTTCTTACTTGAAGAGAGTCTGTTTTCAGCTTGTCTTTGTGCTCTTCTGATGCTCTCAAGACCTCCCTGTATAATTCTACTGCCTCTGGATATTCACCTGCAAAGGCAGAATATTCAAACGATTGCTTTTCTGAGAGTTACATTAACCTCATATAAATTGTAGCCATTTATATGCTCCAAAATCTGCACCAGAGCTAAAATTTAAATGCTCAAATGAAGCATTATTTTAAAATTCCTAACGTTCTGAAAACAATAAATGGAGTTCACCACACATTAAATATATTTGTTCCGTATAGTGAATCTCTGGACATAGTGAATCTCTGGACATTTCATTTATGTGTCTAGTTCGTGACTAGGAAGCCATGGCTCCAAAATATTTGCCTTTCTCTAAAATTGATTATATCTGGCCATGCTGTGTCTTGAATCTGCAAACTGCTGCCTGTACCATGCACTGTGCTACATTTGCATTTCTTCTAGACGCTTGTTTTTTGATTTGTGATTACTAATACTGTGGAGTCGAAAATGCACCCTTTATACCATTAATGTTTAGGCTTCCAAGCTTGGAATGTTTTATTATTTCATAGCTAAAAGACCAATAAAGTAAATCACTAAGTGACAGAATAGCAGCAAAGGTAGAGATCTGAAAAGAAGTATCACTCGCACTGGTAGGAAAAAAATGTGTCTTAAAAATCCATTTTAAATGAATACTGAGAGCCAGATTGACGACAGGAAACAATAACAGGTGTTGAAGTTACTGTAACAGACAACAGTAAAAATTATCATTTCTTGAGCTGCTATCTTGATGAAGCAGTATCTGTATTTAGCATAAAAAAATAAAATAAAAAAAACGTGAATCTGCAAATTACAAAAAATAGAAAACCAGGGTAAAACCCCTCAACAATATGACATATGGTGGTGTGCCAATTTTTACTCACAAGCGGAAGAGATTGTGGACAGCTCAGTGGCTCTTTTCGGACCTTGATACAACTGGACCAGACCCTGTCACTCGACACGTTTCGTCTCCGACTTTATCAAGAGTGACTCTGGCTGTATCAAGTTTCGAACAGAGCCACTGAGCTGTTCACAATTCCAGACCGGGTGATATAACTTTTACATGCGTTTTAAGATTTTAACATTTGATGCGCAATAAAATCTGTTTTATTCTATAGATCTTGGATTCTTCACTATGGTCTTTTCCTTTATTTTATATATGATATTTTGGTGCTGGAGCTGCAATTGGGAATAATGAAGAATTTGAGCCTGCTTGGGATTTAACATGCCTGATGTATCTTCCGCTTGAGAGTGAAAAATTGGCACATCACCATATGTCATATTGTTGAGGGGTTTTACCCTATGTTTTTCTATTTTTTTTGTATTTTTTTGTATTTAGCACGTCACCTTTAATGATGTGGATTCCAGCGAGACCGTTAAAGGCACAAACAAGCTGCCTGTGTGCCTCTTCGCACTCAGTCCGGCATTTCTTCTGCAGCGAAGTAAGAAGTTCTTCCATTGTCATTGTGCTGTAAAACAGACAAGTCTGTATAAAAGGTACAGGTTAGGTGAAAAAACTACTAATCCCTACAAAAAGAACCGCTGGGCGATTCCAATGTTCATACCCATACGCTTGTTTTTTTGTATGAACGAACTATAATATATGATAGATTCTCTATCCATATTCGAATTGCAATGTTTCATTGTTCTTTAATCCAGATAGGATTCCAAAGCAGGAGGGGAAACTTTAATTTTGGGAATTATAGTGGAGGTAACTTCAACCAGTATACGCTTTTTGTCATTATGGACATGCAGTGGATTGCAACCCCTGTTACTCTCAGCCAAGTATAAACAAAAGTGTCAAAGCCAGACCGAGAAGGTCAAGGAATTACAGGTAACCTGTGCAATTATTTTTCGTCATATTACCCCAATCATGTTCCGCATAATTCAATGATAAGCAAAGCTAAGTTAGATGCATCAGTACTAAGTGTAGTAATACATATTTATCAAGAATAGTAACCAATTTCACCAAGTAGGTTTTATCCATGTATCGACGTATATAGAAGATGGGGTGGATATATACAAACACACACATGTTATACATACACGCAGTTTACAGAGTATATTTTAGATCACAAAAAAAGGTTATGTGAACATAAGAAAACAATCTATAGCATGTACCAATTCTAGAACTATTTTAACTTCTGTATTATCAATACTAATCTCTCATATGGTAGGATAAGGTGTTTTTTTTATATACCTTTTTTGTAGTGGTAGAAATTCCCCGCGAACTGCTTGTGGATGACAGCAAGCCTGCCTCAACCTCAGAAGAGGATATAATATGGAGGAAACTGTCCGTCTGTCCAAGGTGCTTAGTTTGAGAGACCAGTCTGAGATCTTGCGGAGTTTGACCAGGGCATCCTGACAACAGACCTCATGCTGCCTATGGTAGAAATGCCTCTCCACTGGGGAAAAGTGAAGCCAATGAACTTTTTCTGTTTGAGGTGGGATCTGAATCTGGAAAGATTGTGTTAATTTCATTAGACACTGTATAAAAAAAGAATTTAAAGCAGGGGTCGAAGGGGAATGCACGAGAACGTAATCTCTCCACTATTTTTGCAGGTGAAACCGGTTCCCATTGGCCCCATACACTATAAAGCTTGTATTCAGGTGTTCAATCATACATTTCCCTGCTAAGTCACAAAATATATAGGATTTCTCTTATATTGTCACTAAAATCCACATAAACCTAATATAGAACATTAGAGCAGGGCTGGACTGGGACAAAAAAAAAATCAGCCCTGGACTTCATCCAGACCAGCCCACTTTAATTATGCAAACAGCACACAAATAGTAAATAAACCAACCAGATAGCTCAACCAATCGCTCTATAGTAGGGATCTCAAACTCTGGCCCCCCGGATGTTTATTGCATACAATTCCCAGAATTCTTTGAAAGCAGTGGATTGAAAGAATCATGGGAGGTGTAGATTAGAAACATATGTCCCCAGCTTTTTCCTTCGGCGATCGCGACCTCATTACCTCCTGGTTTCCTCCTCGCGAGAAGGAATCCAGGAAGTAAAACGCTGCGATCGCCGGAGGAGACTGCAGAGATTCAGCGAGGGAGCGCAGGGAGAGGTGATGTATACAGCCCGAGTGTGTCTCAGGGTTACCGCTCTCAGCCGAGAAATTTAACCCTGAGACACACTTGGGAACACCGCCAGGGAGATTAAGATGAGGTGGATGAGCAGCAGGTCTCCCCGGCATGGTGGCCCCAATAGGAGACTGCAGCAGACTGTGTCTGTTTTACAGACGGTGAGGAAGTTCTTACCTCACTCACTAAGGGCAGTGCAAGCCGCGCAATGAAAAAGCATTCACACTGGCCCACTGAGCCATCTGACCACCGGAAATCTCCCTGTAGTCCCTATGGCCAGTACATGCCTGCATTTGAGTGTGCGTTTGTGTTCTGTGAGATAATTCCTAAATGTGGAACAGGAATCATGGAGTTCCCACACTTAAGGATTTGATCTCTGATTTAAACGGATATTGTAGGGTAGGACATTAAACCTCTCCTGACCATCCCTGCACTTCTCTTCTCCGTTTTTAATGCAGAGAGAGTATAATGCTGATCTACCTCTGCGCTTCTCCTGATCTGACGAACTGCAAATCGTGTTGAAGCTGCAGCAGCAAGTGACTGGGGAGATGGTGGATAAGAGATCAAGCGACCAGCCAAACTAATGGTTCTCAATGCAAACATTTAGTAGTCAGAAATGAACAACTGTTCATTCCCAGCCTTTTGCTCACAAAGAAGGTCAGCGTTTGCTTATCATGACCTTCCTGGATAAAGAGACTCCGCTATACTCTGAAGGCTCAACCAACCCTTCAAGACCCCCACCCCTGGAAACATTGAATGGTCACAGTACCTAGAGTGTCCCTTTAAAGCTTTATTCAAGTTCGATATGGGAATATGAGTATTTGAAAATGTGAAGTTGCATCTTCCATGCATACTTTTTGCTACGGACATGGCAAAAGGACAGATTGATGGCAGAACTGCCCCAACATTCCCAAACCACTGATACTAATGATCCTGTTCTCCAGTAAACCTTCCCGTCTTCAACCCCAATCCATCTAGGGCAGTGGTCCTCCAGTAACCCTATCAGACCAGGTTTTCCAGATATCTGAAGCACAGTACAGGTTATATGATTTGCTGCTCAGTGATTGCAGGATTCAGTCTGCATTTCTCCAAGGTGATCTGCAAAATCTGGCCTGTTAAGGGGTAGTTGAGGACTGCAGTTAGGAACCACTGCTCTAGACCAGTGTTTCTCAAACCTGTCCTCATGACCCCCTGACAGGCAGGTTTGACAGATATCAGAAGCACAGCACAGGTGATATGATTTGCTGCTCAGTGATTGCAGATTCAGTCTGTTTTTCCACAAGGTAATCCTTAAACCCTGGCCTGGTTGAGGGTCCCGAGGGCAGGTTTGAGAAACACTGCTCTAGACTGTAAACTGCTATGAGCAGGGCCCTCTACATCTCTGGTTTCCATCCTATGGTAAAGCTCTGCGGAAACAGTTGGCTATATAATAGATCTATTCATTAGTACAAGTCTTTATTTTAAAACACTGACCCTTTGACATATTATAAATGTAACCCTCCTCCATGAATTATTCTGCGTAATCCATGGTAGTTATGCATTCTCTATGAATTGCAGGATCCAGACATTGTAGCTAATTTATCTAATAAAGAAACAAGAATGTCAGACATTAAAGAGAAATCATTTAAGGATTCTGAGAGGTTATAAACCACACAGAATCTCACCCTTCAAAAGCTCAGTTTCTATTGACAAACACGAATAAAGATCCATATGTATACATAACGCATAACTTGCATTACTAATTCTCGCACTCATAATAACCAGTTAATAAATGCTATATACCTGGTCAATGACATCCTTTTTTGCAGATCTCCACATTATTTTTGCTATAAGACGGTATAAAGGCAATGGGTCCTTCCGACAATATGGTCTGTAAAGCAGTTGGTCCCACCAGTGTTTGACCCAGTAAGGATCAACTCCAAGAAATAACACCAGTCCAAATAAATCTGTGGGGGGGGGGATACACATACTGAGAAAACAGGTGGTTTTGTTGCAGTTTACAGCTTAACAGGTCTGTCGACAAGATGCGATTAATGGTCATAACAGGATGTATCAAATACAATCTTGTACGTCCAACCATACCAGGTTCTTTGAAAAGCTGATCAAAAACAGAGTTCAATTGTACAACTACAATGCAATAAGTCTGCCGGTTAACATGCGTTGGGCTAATTTAACAGGAAATCACTGAGTTAGCAAACATTGGAAAAAATGGAAATATTCCACTGGGATGAGTGACAGCAGACAGCGGCCAACTGTGCAGCGAAGCAGGACAGCCCTCTTGGAACTCTGCCTACGAAGGACAAGTATGGGGACACTGGTACTGACTGGCTAAAAACTAGCTGCGACATATCACACTGATGTTTGGGACCATTCTGTTACTGATCCCCCAGTGGGATACTGCAGGCAAAGGGCACCTGATCAGTACAGGAGCAGTTTTGATACAATGAGAAGTAGACTACTTGCAGAGCAATAAATAACCAAGAAGGGATAAGTCTTGCTGAATAAGAATGATAATTGCAATTACAAAGAATGAGTTGATTAAAGCAATATGTGAGTATAAACTTCTGCTCCTTTAGGCCAGAGTCAGACGAGTGTCTTTGAGAGCGGAAGGAACGTCTGTGAGAATGGACGTTCCTTCCACTCTGACGCCCGTCTGGCCACCTCGCTGAGCGCAGTTAGTGCGCTCAGCGCTGCCAGGCTCAATCCTCCTATGGAGGACCGCACTTTGCAGCCCCGAACGCGCTTCGACGGGGAGGCTTGTTGCTTGGCCGCTGTCCCGCATGCAATTCATGCACGTGCAACAGCGTGTGACTGGCTCCATTGCAGAGTCACAACAATGCGACGGATGCCGGGAGCCACGTCAGTATGGGTGCACATAGTGCGCTCGTCTGACGGTAGCCTAAAACTACAAAGAAATTCTGAGTGTAAGTATGAATGCACCTTGATAGCATATAAACCTCCACTAACATATTACCTACATAACAGATAATAAAGTTCATAATTGTAGTAGACATATACATAACTCAGCAGTTCAGAGAACTGCTTCGCAAACAGAGGCCACATACTACATTCCCAATATGCAGCAAGGAACTCTGGGTAGGAAATGCAAATTAGGTCTCCAATTTCTCACTTTTTTGCATCCTGGGTCTGTTTTAACACAGAACCCTCCTTGCCAGTGCAATGCCTTTCTGGATGTTTTTTTAGCAAAGGTCAGGTTATGCAACGAGTCACAGCCACTCCTGGATGGCTGTTTCGGGCTTATGATGCCCTCGTCAGCAGTAGATAGGTCGTAACTTGCATCAGATAAATTTAAAAGGCTCCATCGAGAAATTAATGGTTACCTTCTAGTCCTCTCTGTACAGGAGTTCCACTCACGCACCACCGGTTTACTCCAGTGAGTCGCAGGGCCATTTCTGCTGCCTGGTAGAAGGAATACAAAACATTTCAATATTCACTGTAGGTTCTTAATATCTTTTGTCCATAAATTTAATTTTCAGTCTGACTGCTGACAATAAGTGCCTTGTTTCTGGCTTTGTTGACCACCCCGCCTACCTATTTGTAAAATAGGCTGGATGGAGTAGAGGTAACATCACTGCTCTAACTGTGGAGACCCAGGTTCGAATCCCGGCCAGAGCACCTCCCCAGTAAGTGTCCTTGGGCAAGACACCTAACGGTACATACTTCCCTACCACACAATATCAGCTGTGGAGTCCAGTGGTAACGTCTCTACCCTTTGACCATGGAGAAGCAAGTCAAAAATACCATTCAGCACATCCCTCCAAAGCAACTGTGGAGAAGTCTTGACTGTACGAGAAGCGGGTTCAACCTAACGACCAGGTCGCTGACCTACAATAATGGAAAGACGACTCGATGCCACTCAGAAGACACCACCAGTGAGTGTCCTTGGGCAAGACACCTAATGATATGGATGCGCCTACCTCACAAAATACTTGTCCCTCCAAATCAGGCCATATCATCCCATGTGTGGTATCCCAATGTATCAACCCCTTGTACACTGATCTTGTAAAGTGCTGTGGAATTTGTGGCGCTATATAAAAGGATAATAATAAGAATACATTGTTGTTGTACTACAAAAATATGGACCTCTGAAACTGCATTAAAAAAATATTTAAATCCACTTTTTAACTAAACTACAGAAAATCGGAGCCAGTGGAAACTTACAAATGAAGGTGTTTTATTTGTATCTGTAACATTTGTTTGGTGTCATTTGAATCATTGTCGTTATTTAGCAAAATTACTTTACTTATTAATAAATAAATAAAAAAATCCAAGCTTAAAATCACTTCTATACCAAAAGCATTAGGACATGAAAATTATGAGGGTTGGCTGGAAGAATCCCAAACCTTCGCCGTCGTACACTCGACCATCTGTGCTTCATCTAAACAAATCCTCCACCATTCAACAGCAACTAATGGGCTTGGCACAGCCATGTAACGCTTCTGATTCCGAAACTTCCGTCCATCCTCACTGTTACTGTGAGGGATGTCAACATAATTCAGCTCAGTCCTCAGCACATCATAAGTCGTGATTACCACATCTTGCTCTGCTAACTTCTGAGGTTGCAGAAAGCCATGTTTTTTCACCCCCTGATAAACCTGAAGCCAAAAAAACAAAAAAAGAAGCAATTGATTAGTTAACCAAGAGTTATGATGCGATCAGTAGGAAGTGTGGGAATAATTTAGAAAAGCAGATTAACATCAGTTTTAAAGTTATCTACGTAAAGCCTTTCCTAAAGAAGGAAACGGAGAGGACCATGAATTTGTGGATATATTGTATTCCACTTGAATAAGATGTCAGACACTAGTTATGCCTGCTATTGTGCACATGGAAAAAACGTCAAGCTATCGAAGGTCGTGCTGCTCTTCCAGTTTGCTTGGCAGTAGTTTTATGGATTGTACTGCATACACCGTAAGATGTCACCGAGCAAGGCATCTACAGTATATATGCTAGAGCTCTCGGGGGGGGGGGGGGGGGAAATGGGACCAGCACTGTCTGAATATTCTGAGTTTATGGACAAGATCTTGACCTTCAGCAGAAGTTGAAGGCATCTTTATTTTTGGTGTCCTTCACTTTTGCACCCCCATTATTTGTAAGAGAAGCTCCAGCCAGCTCCAGCCTGGGTTTCTCTTTAAAAAGAACCTGTACCAGCCAAGTTCACCGTCATGGTGATATCCTAGATGGATATCGCAATGGTTTTTAACGATCAATGTGAAATCTCGGGCCTTTGTGAGATCACGTAGCCTGTACTGACTCCACTCCCTGTCAAAATTTTTGCCGTCCCTCACATCAGCTGCCCTGAGCAGAGAGTTACAGGACAGCCCTCCAGTCAATGGGTACAATTGATTGTCAGGAACCATCGTGCTGACGTCACCACTGGGGCCAAACGTGCACTGCTGCACATCAGCCTTTGGTTAGCTCCGCCTACAGAGGGCAATACATGGCAGAGCCCGTCGCTGGAGAGTACAAATTTTGATATTTCAAGAAGGGATGAGCATCCCCTGATGGGACATCGCAGATACGCTGCTCAGGTGCACTTTAATGTTTGCGACTAGTGAGTGAGGACATGTTTTTTAAATTTAGGTATTTTACAAAATGCATCATACGTATGCTCCACAAAAAAAAAGAAAAAGAAACAAGTGCATGTATGTGGACAAACAAACAAGGATATCCTCACCATAACACGAAGTGAGGATGATCTCACATGTCGGTTGATTTCATCTACCCACTGGTGACAGATGGAGCTGGGGGAAATGATGAGAGTGGCTCCAGTGGAGACGGGCTTCATGGCCACAAGGCAATGTGGACAATAGAATGGCATGACACCCAGGTTCTCTTCTTTATAATTTACACACTCAGCGTGCTGCCACAGATGGCACTGCAGACACTGAACCCGGGCCTTGTAGTCAAGAAGCCCCAACTCACCACATATGCATTCAAAGCGGTAGTCGGAGGTATTGAAAGGGTAGACACTAGAGGGATGACTCGAATGTTCCTGGGTGCGATTTTCCATTTGGACATCTTGCTTACTTTCAAAAGTAGAAGAGCCGATGCGATCACCTTTTAAGCTGTTGTCATCACAGGACACAATAGATTGAGAATTACAATGTGCTGTAACCTTTATTTGATTTCTTTCACTAGTGCGACGGTTTTGCTGGTCGTTTTGTATCATGCCACCCTTACTGTGGGCACAATAGTCGTGTTCCTTCACAGAGATGCAAACATCCTGACCTGTCTTAGAATTCTTTTCAGTAGTTTCACAGAGCCCCGGCAAGGTGTGCAACAGTGTCTTTGTAGCCTTTGCTTTCTGTATAAAAATAACAATGTTATTTTTTATGTTGTATGCTTTTTCTACAATATATTGTTATATTACTGTATAACATAATCAATGTTTTTTAGCAATAAAAATAGAGTAAAATCAGCATTATTCAACATGTATATATTGCTGCTTTTGTAGATATCATAAGCATCATCATTTACATCTGCTGAATTGTATACCCATTATTCTATTTTAATACAGAAATAATCTGATACTAACTGAAAAATAATGATTTGTGAAATGACATAACCTTGTTCAATGATACAATATCTTATGTTGGCTCTCTCGTAGATGACATGTAGTAAAAGATGCAGTGAAGCAATTAACTCTACTATACAGGTCATTGTAGCAGACCGCATACACTGAAAAAGTACAGCAGAAAGGCGCAATGGAGCAGATTTGCACCAATCAACAAAAGCAAGAAAAAAATGTGACAGCAATCAATTGTATCACCAATAGGACACTTTTAAGATGTATGTGAAGGAATATAAAATCGTTCATTTAAACAGGAATGTTAAATATATCTCAAGAATCAGGGATCTGTAGACAGCTTGAACAGCAAATTCAAGATTTAATTGACAGCTAGATAAATAAGATCAGCATCGGAACAAAGATCTGTTGTAATGAGCACGGGTATCAGTCAATTCAGAGTCTAACAAGATGTCATTTGTGGAGGATAATATACATTAAAAGGGATCATTTTACTTGCTTCTTAGTCACATGCAATCATTAGTGATTGAGGTGCGGAGGCTTGCCTTAAAGTGAAACGATCACATCAGAGGTGTTCGTTCGATACAGTAACTTGTGCACAACAACCTCCCAGATATATAGTGGTAAATAGAAATGAACAAGGCAGAAATATAGAAAGCTGAAAATGCGTGAGCACTTATTGCAGTGTGGGTAAAAACAGAGACTAATGCCACTTTAAAGTGCTCCTCCAATATAGTTGTCTCACTACCTACAACAGGGGTCAGCAACCTTGGCCCTACAGTTGTTTTGGAATTACATCTACCACAATGCTCGGCCTCATATTAGGTTGGTGGAGACTTACAGAAAATGTAGTTCCGAAACACCTGGAGGGTCAAGGCTGCTGACCCCTGACCTACAAGATCTGGCTACCAATGGCACTGTCTATAACGTTCACCTCACCAGCATAACGGCTATTGGCAAGTGATTCAGCTTATGCCAAACCCAGTTTAGAGGGTACGTGCAGTGCCACATCAACCAATTGTCAACATATTTTGTCCTGAGACTTTAAACTTCTTCAGAAACCTGGACAGTCCCGAGGAGAACATTTTGTAACGTCTTCTAAGAGTTGCTGGCTCATATTTGGGGTGTGGGACTCTGCCGGGGTTTGCGCTAATATTTTTAACAACATGGCGCAGCCACCATACACTTTGTAAATGAATACAATTCCCCCACTGCTGCATACACGGACAATAAAGCTGGGCTACTTAGGCAGAAGTCTGAAACATCACAGTAGGGCTCCAACAACTAAATCGATTGACAACTAATCGATAACGAGAATAGTTACCTATTCTCATTATCGATTAAACACTGTTTACAGTTCACAACCCGATTAGAGTCATACTGGGTTTGGAGCTGATTGCAAAAGATGTGCCAGCTGCTTTAGGCCGGGGGTAAACAAGCGTTTTTGCAGAATGGAAGGAACGCCCATCTGGCCAACTCAGTGAGTGCAGTTAGCGTGCTCAGTGCTGCAAGGCTCGATCCCCCGTATGAAAAACCGCACTATGCAGCCTCGTCGAACGTGCATTGTAACGCGTCGACGGGGAGGCATTCAGAGCATCCGCGCGATTCGTGTGCACGCTATATCGTGTGGCCAGCCCCGCCAAAACGTCACTACACTGCGAAGGTCGGTGGGAGGCACGTCCGTACGGGCGCACATGGTGCACTCGTCTGACCCCAGCCTTATTCTGTATGATTTAGATCTCCATTTATGCCAGACACAATTTGTTTTTATTTAGTTTAGCATTAGTAGGTTTACACACCTTCTTGGTGGAGGAGCTATGCCGCTGGGGTTTTATCCTTACTTGGAGGTGGATTCCTGTGTTAGTTGCAGCCCTACATCACAGTATCTAGTATCCTCCCTTTGTTTTATCAAACATGGCTTAAGCCACCGACCACATAAACCCATGGCCCAGACAGATTTATAAAACCTGCTAAAGGAGCCTTGGTACCTGTACCTGTACTTGGTACCTGAACGTGCAACCATGTAACATGCATTCAGAAACAATGATGTAATACATAGCAATCGAGGAAGAAAATCAAAGGATACAAGCAAAGGTGCATTCCATTTAAAAATGGTTTTAAATCAGGATCAAGTACATGTGGAAGAGAAAAACATTTGGACAGGTAGAGGACAGAAATGTAATGGAAATTACCAGTTTTTGTGTTTTATCTCGGATCTTCTCCTTCGTGTAGTTTTTCCCCAGTTTAAAGGATCCAGTCAGGCCATGCCCTTTAATCTGGTCCACTATTTTCTCCGCTATAAGTTTCTCTAAGGTCTTTTTAAGAAGCCGCCGGTTCCGCTGAACATCATACCCATATATGGCACCGACATACTTAAAGATGGCAATTAAGGAAGCTCCCTTTTTCACAGACATTTCCTTTATTGCTGTCAGTATCATCACTCGTAAACCTGCAACGATCATGAAAAACAAAAAGACCAGAGTTTATACTTGAAATTCTTCAAAAATCCACTGATTCAATAGCATATCTATATGTATATACGTGCTGTGTAATATATTGCCTATATAAATACCAATATAAAAAGCATTATTTACTAACCACAGATGATGCACTGACAGTTCATTGTTGCAACTATGGTGAACTTCTATTTACAAAAGTAAAAGTTCAACAAGAAGATAGATAAAATGTTGCTGCAAACAATACTTAACGATGCTAACACCGTTATTCCGCTGTAAAATATGTAAACTGCGACTAGCCGCCATTCAATGTGGAGAATACATAGTTCGTATCACGGGTGGATAGCATTCTGTGATTTTAAAGTGGCAATCACCCTTGAACTCTTATAGACAATTTAGTGAAAGCAACGCTGGATGACATTGACTAAAACTATGGTGGAAACCATGATGAAACCTATGCTAAATAACCGACTTTGGGGAAAAAAAACCTCTGGTGGGCAGAACAGTTAAAGTACTACGGAGGGAGTTCCCTCACTAGGAAATAACTGCAGTGTCAACCTACTTGATTCACTGAAAATCAATGTTTGATGAAGGAACAGTGCCCAATAGGTAGTTCCTTACCAATGGGACCTGCATATGCAGAGTCTTCTAAACCTTGCTTCTGCAAAAAGGTTATTGTGGATGGAGGTCTCCGATATTGGAGTTATCCTCTTAAGAGCAGCCATTCCATTTACATAGAAGAGACCTGACTTTAATGGTATATTTATGCAATATAGGATCACATATTGTAACTGAACCTCCATCCTTTTGATGCCAAAGTAAGGGTTTTCTAACCTCTTTAGATGTATGGTTGGTTTGAGTGCTCTGTATTTGATATGTTCGGTCAATTGGTCTCAGTAGTACGGTTATAAGACATATTCCCCTAGTTTCCCTTCCTTCAAACGCTCCCTTAAGACATTCCTATTAAGGGAAGCCTACCACCTCCTCGCTACAGGTGCTCCATTCCAGGTTTCCTCACTCGACCCAGCGTCGCAAGCAGTCGGGATTCTTGAATTTCCCAACTGCCGGTCACCAGATTAGTCACAAGTGACATAAGCATGCAGAAAGCATGCCAACGTCACCCTCTCTGAGACTAAGCGCTGTAGCAAGCGGTCTCAGAAAGGAAGCCAATGAATTGGACCTGCGCATGCGTTAAGAACTGATCCATCGTCCTGCACAGGCGCTACGGAATTTGCGTACGTAAGGTGGGCAAGTCCCATAGCAGTGCGCAATTTGCAGTTAATACACTATGGGCCCTATTACAATCTTCGTGCAAACGTCAGCACGTGCGCAAAAACGCATGGGGTAAAACCCTTTGCACAGAATGTCGTATTACAAAGTCAGTGCAACAAACGCGCGTATACGGCTACCGCCGGTGAACCTGCGCGAACGCTGCAGGAGCTTACTGTACTTCACGCATCCTATACTTAACATTGTGAGCGCAAATGCGTTTGTGCGCTGGTATGCGGATGGTATTACAATCTATGCACAGTTTGTAACGCACAGCCTTTGCGCGCATAATTTTAGCAACTCCTAAAAGCTGGTGTTAATGGCAAATTCTATCAACCTGGGCGAAATCAAATACACCTGCCCAAAAAAAAAATACGCAGCAAAGTATAGTTACACATTCTAAACATACCAAACCAATAAATTTGAGAAGTTGTGCGTGTTTTTTTTATTGATGCAGCATATATGCGCAGATTGACTTTGACAGGCGCAAAAACATGAGACAATTGTGGTTCTTAATTCGGATTGGCTGAATTGCGTGAAAAAACAGTCTGCACACTGATTGCTGCGCGCGCGTTTTTGTGCGTCCGTTTTACGCCCGTTATTTTTTTGACGGATGAAAAAATGCACGAGGATTGTAATACCAGCGTTGTTTTACGCGCGTTAACGTTTAACACTTCGTGCAAAAATTCACGCGCTCTGCGTGCGTTTTTGCGTGAAGAAAGTAATAGGGCCCTATGTGTAGAATCGCAAATTGCGCAGAAAAGCTTCAGGCACCTCCGGATTCCAGTTCCCTGAGCTGAAGAGAATTTGCCCGAAAAAGAAAACAATTTAATAAATAATTGGGCAGAGACTGTCAGCCCCTGTCCAATTATTTAAGGGCAAGAAATGGAATTATATTTTTTAATAGAGTATTCCTATAAAAATTGGTTGTCAAGTTTTTTCCCTAATTATTTCAGAGTCAAGGGGTGCATAACAGAGCAGGGAAGGAAATTTTACTCCCAAATATCACTTCAAATTGAATAGCGATTATTAATTTGACTTACAATATAATTTTTTGTCATTGATGTGATATTACTTTGGCCTTGTGAAGGCACTGAAGTTGTGACTGTGGAGGAACTTGTTTGTTCATTATAATTATAGTTAATAATCTGGAGCTGGGTGGGCTCCCCTTCCCTTCTCAATTTTTCTTTGCTACATTTGTTTACTTATTGCATGATCAGTTTGGGTGACATTATTCGGTGAATGAACTATTAGATTAAAAATTACCAAATTTTCCTACTTCCTATGACGGAAAGTTTGGATTTTAATAAGGACTCGGAGGCGAGTATTTGCAATCCCTTTCTTTATTGCACCCACAGCAGTAAAGAACAGTGACAATAAAGAACAAGAAAAAAACAAGAAAACAAGCCCCCAACGTGGGGTACACTCCCAATCCGTAAGCCCCGCCCCCAAGTCTATAAATGGTCTGGGCTGGAGCAGTCACACCCTCTTTCTTCATGCGACTAACGGAAGGAGGCCCAGGAACAGACAGGAACCAAGTCCAGGGCGCACGTCAAGTCCACACGAAGATCCACTCCACAGGAGCTCAAATGGCTGTAAAAAACACATAACACGAAGCCAAAGATTAAGAAGGGCGGACAGTAAAACACCGGTACCCAATCCCAGCAATGAGGAACAGAATCAAATGAAAATCATGCGCTGCGCCCCACCACAGCGATAACCCAGCCGGTCGAGAACACACACCCCCAGGGCGGGAGAGGCGGGAAATACTCGCCTCCGAGTCCTTATTAAAATCCAAACTTTCCGTCATAGGAAGTAGGAAAATTTGGTAATGTTAAGGCAGGCTCGGAGGCTTCATATTTGCACGTTCAACGTATCAGTGCCTCAGACCAATGAGAGACCGGCTTAAAGTAAAAGATACGAAAAGTAGACTCTCGTGACCAATCCGCAGACTTCATAATGTCCTCCAGGCGGCAACCTGCTAGGAAAGCATTAGAAGCCGCCGCACTACGAATAGAGTGTGCCCCAAAAAGTGAAACGTCCACGCCAGCAAGATCCAACAACCAACGAGCCCATCTCGCTAACGTAGGTGAACTAACAGGTTTGTGCGGCGCACAAAAGGAGATAAACAGTGGAGACACAGGAAGTGAACGAAAAGCAAGAGTGCGACCTTCATATTCCTTAAAGCAAAGGACAGGGCACAAATCCGGAACCCCCGGAAAAAACACCGTACGTATCGCGGTCTTAGTCCGCCGGGACACATCAAAACAAACCCCCTCCGGGAGAAAAGATCGCGCCCCAAAGTCCAGCGCCCGAACATCGCTGACACGTTTACAGGAGATCAGACACAGTAACACCAACAATTTTGCAGACAACTGATGTAAGGAAAGAGAAGCATTACCCGGCCAAGAACGAAGTCAGTACCATAGAAACATCCCATGTAGAGGAATAACGTGGAGCAGGAGGCCGAGATAAACGCACCCCTTTAAGGAGACGACACACCAAGGGGTGACGACCCAGCAGGGAACTATCGAAACCCCGGTGACCTGCAGACAATGCGGAACGGTAGACATTGATGGTACGAAACGCCAATCCCGAATCAAAAAGAGACAAGAAATCCAAAACCGACCCTAGAGGGGCAGAAGTGGAATCCTCACCCCGTCGCAAACACCAATTGTGCAAAGTGGACCAGGCAGAGCGATAGTCCCCCTTCGTACCCGGGGCCCAAGCCTGCTGCAGCAATTCTTCAGTTCCAGCCGAAATGCCTGTGGCCCGCCTGGAGAACCGGAAATCAACCAAACCACTAGGGACAAGCGCCCCTCCAGCAACAACGGGTGAGGAAGGCCATCTGGCCCCAACAGCAGGGAGGACGAGTGCGGAATCAACCTGGGAGGAGCCAGGGAGTGCTCCAATAGCAGGGGGAACCATGGCTGGGTTCGCCAGAACGGTGTCACCAACACCAGTTTCGACCCCGTATCGCAGAGACGCCTCAAAACGCGCAACAACAGCTGAAACGGAGGGAAGGCATAGAGACGACCCTCCGGCCAACTCTGAACGAAGGCGTCCTTGCACTCTGCCTCCGGATCCGGGCGCCAACTGTAAAACTCCGCCAACTGACGATTCAGCCTGGAAGCAAAGAGATCTATCCTGAGAGGACCCCACAACTCGTTGATGGCGGCGAACACAGATGGTTGCAGATGCCAATCCCCTGAGTCCGTCAGGTGGCGTGAATTCCAGTCTGCCACTGAATTGGCGAGACCTGGAAGATACTGGGCCACCACAAACAGACCCTGAGGAAGGCAAAAACTCCACAGGTCGGTGGCCACCGATGTCAGAGCCATCGAGCGAGGTCCCCCCAGAGCATTGATGTACCTGACCGCAGACAGGTTGTCCAGCTTGAGGAGAACACAGCGGTGATCGGTCCCCCTGGAAAAGCATTTGAGGGCGAAGAACGCCGCCAGCAGCTCCAGAGCGTTTATATGGAGACACTGTTCCTGGATCGACCAACCACCGCCTGTCTCCACAACGCCGCATCGAGCCCCCCCAACCCGAACGGCTCGCGTCGGATTCTATGGTCAATGTCGGCAAAGGAAGCCGCACCGGGCGAGCGTTCCAACAAGACCAATCCGTCAACCACCACTCCAGATCCCTCTTCGCATCGTCGGAGAGGGGAACCCTGCGGGAATAATCCGCCACCGAACGGAGAGAACGGGCCTTCAATCTCTGGAGGGCCCTGTAATGAAGAGGGGCCGGGAGAACCGCCAAACGAGTTGCTGCCAAGAGACCAATCACCCCCGCCAGCTCCCTTAGCGTGGGTGAGGGGTCCCGCAAGAGCGAACGAACCTCCTTGCGAATGGAACGAACCTTGGAAGGAGGAACACTGAGCGTCATGCCGTGTGAATCTAGTAGAAAACCTAGAAACTCCAAGCCCCGAGTGGGCACCAACAGAGACTTCTCCTCGTTTATCAGGAAACCCAAATCCTGCAGGAGCGAGATTGTCCATGATAAATGGAGAAGAGATTCTGCGGAATCTGACATTAACAGCACATCGTCTAGATGACGAGGCGTACGCCCTGAATTCGTAGAGATTCCGCAATCGGTTTCATGAGCTTCGTGAAGTACCACGGAGCGGATGAAAGGTTGAACGGCAGACATGCGAAGCGCCACATGCGGTCGCGCCAGGGGAAACATAGGAAATCTCTGGACGCTGGCGCCATGAGAACCGAAAGGTACGCGTCCTTCAAATCCAGCTTGACAAGCCAATCGTTCTCGTAGAGCGTATCCCTGAGAGTATGAAAACTTTCCATCTGGAAATGACGGTACGTCACCAACACATTGAGATTCCTGAGATTTATAACCGGGCGCATTCCACCCCCTTTTTTGGCAACGAGAAACAAATTGTTCACGAACTTGGGGGAGTCCCAAGCGACTTCCTCTATAGCCCCTTTCAATGCCAGAGCCGTGACTTCTTCCTGAACCAAGAGTTCTTGGTCTACTGAAAGGCAGAGAGGCCGGGGGGGCCCTTGACCCGTGAGGAGGGGTAGACTCGAATTCTATTTCGAATCTCCCTACAGTATGTAGGACCCAAGGGTCCGTGGTTAAACCCTCCCATCTCCTGAGAAAATAATGGATGCGGCCCCCCACCTGAACAGATGAATGCGGAATAAGAAATGGAAGACTTACCATTCGGACGTCGGGTACGGAAAGAACCTCGACCACCCCGGAATCCACGGCCTCTCCAGGCCTGTGCTCGGGTAGAAGGTCTATAGGTGGCGGGACCTGGATCAGTGGCAGTGGAGGCCCTGAAGGAGACTCTGGTAATGCCCACCGAACCGGTGCGGCTGGCAGAGTGGCCCCTTCCTCTGCCAGCCCGGTCGAAAACCTTCTTGGGGAACACCTTCTTAATGGCGGTTTCTACCTTATCCAGAGCGGTAAAGGCACTGGTGTAGGTACCCATGTTTTTGATGAAGCCATCACCAAAAAGCATTCCTTTAGCCGAGGCACCCGTGTCTCTGGTGGCCATGGCTGTAAGCTGAGGGTCCATCCTCAAAATCATCAACTTGCGTCGTTCAGCGGCCAATGCCACATTCGCGCCACCCAACAAGCACAGCGAGCGTTGAATCCAACTTGTGGCATCGTCTAGATCCAAGGGGGTATCGTGCAGATGGGCATCCTCCACCATATCAAGGAGGTAGATCAATGGGGAGGCCACATCGAGAACTTTGTCCTCACAAACTCTTAATGCCATATCGATACCCTTCTTAGGGGACCACCCCGTATTAGTCAGAAATTTAACGGAATCTTCGTCCACCACTGGAGTGAGACAAGTCTTGCCTGCGGTGGTAGGTCGAGGACATTCAGCCCTCATATTGACCCGCGTCTCCTTGTCCATTGGGAGACACATGTGGGCATCAACCCACAACTCCACATGGGGCATAGGAGACCATGCGGTCGATCTCGGGTGTAAGACCCCTGCCGGGGAAAACATCGGGCGGCCCTGAGGGTCGCAAACCACCTCCTTATTGGACAACAATGGAGGTGGGGGTCCGTCCTCCTCGGCCATCAGGCCTACATCATGCGGAGCATAGAGTTCTATGACTCCATCATCCTCCCCTTGCTCGGGTTCCTCACCCTCCGAGTCAGAACTTATGGGGAGCCAGCCAGAACCCTTGGGTAGAGGCCTATCTTTAGAAACCGCAACCACCAAAGTCCCGCGGCTAGGGGTTCTCTTAAGCGAGGTCATCTCGCTATTCTCAGTAGGCAGATTGTCGGGGATGCCAGCCCCTTTTGGAGGAACATCAATGTGCTTAGTTTTTGCATGTCTCTTAGAGCCACTCGGGCCTGAATCAGAAGGGGCAGCCTGGTCTGGAGGGGGAGCCGGGCCTGCACTGGTAGTGGGAAGTCCCTTAACTGAAGCCACTGCTTCATCCATAGTCCTACGAAAGGACAGAGACAAGGTTGATACAGCTGAGGACAGAGATTGGGAAATGGAGGCTTGGAGTGCGGCCTCCAGAGCCGCGAATCTGGAGGCTGATCTAGATCGTTTTTTAGGAGGAGGGGGGGAGGCAAAGGCATCCGAGTGGTCTGAGTGCCGGGAGCCAGCAGGAGAATCGGATTCCCCTGTTTGGGAAGCCCCACTACCTTCTGTCTGTGAGGTATGGGCCATGCTGCTCGTGATTGAGGTCCGTCTTATGTACAGGGTGCCGCTAAATGCCGGTAGCCGCACGCGGTCATGTGATTCCCAAGATGGCCGCCGGGATCCCGCTCAAGTTCTCGCGGGAACCCGGACAGCCGCAACAGGTCTAGAGAAGTCGCGCACGGCGCTCCTATCTCGAACAAATCCGCAATGCCGGGAAAAAAGGCAAGTCCTACCAACAGGGAGACAAAATATGCCAGTAGCCAGCCAGAAACTCCGAACGGCCGAATGAAGACCGGCTGAGTTTACCCGCCGGGCGGGTAGCCAACCCCCGCGGTTATAGCCGGGGAAAGTCGGCACCCTACGTATACCTATAAATGTAAAATTATTAAGAAGACGGAAAATAAATAACTCAATAAATAACAACCAGAAAGAAAAAAGAGAGATACTTATCTGGTCTGAAGCAGGAGCAGTAAAGAGGGTGTGACTGCTCCAGCCCAGTCCATTTATAGACTTGGGGGCGGGGCTTACAGACTGGGAGTGTACCCCACGTTGGGGGCTTGTTTTCTTGTTCTTTATTGTCACTGTTCTTTACTGCTGTGGGTGCAATAAAGAAAGGGATTGCAAATATGAAGCCTCCGAGCCTGCCTTAAAATCAGAGCTTGCAAATATATTATTACTTTAGCACTTTACCTTGATCTATTAATATCTACAACTGTAAGTAGGGATGCACCGATACCACTTTTTTAAGACCGAGTACGAGTACCGATACTTTTTAAAAAGTACTCACCGATACCGAGTACCGATACTTTTATTTTATGTCATGTGAACGCTTTCCAATAAGAACAGACCTCATATAAAAATTCACCCAGCTCACATGTATATATCCCCCCCGAGATATATATATATATATATATATATATGGAGATTACCCCCAGCTCACATGGATATGCCCCCAGCTCTCATGGATATGCCCCCATCGAACGCTGGGGAAGCTGGCCGCATGCATGAAAAGCACGCAGCCAGCTTTCCCCTCCGGCAGCTGCAATACTCACCCCTTCCGAAGGTCCGGTCGTGCTGCTGTGATCCCTTCACGTGGCCGCCGGGCGCATCTGTGACGCTGCCTCTCGGCTGGAGGCAGCATCACAGAAGCGAGGCAGCCACGTGATCGCGCCACAGCCGTGCGACCAGACCTTCGGAAGGGGTGAGTATTGCAGCCCGCCGGAGGGGATCGCTGGCCGCGTTCTTTTCATGCACGCGGCCAGCTTCCCCAGCCCCGCGGATACCGGCAAGCCGGCCCAGCGCTGGCTTCTGGTATCGGGGGGTGTAATCGGGCCATTTGCACGAGTACTAAGTACTCATGCAAACGGCAGTATCAGCACTGATACCGATATCGGTGCATCCCCAATTGTAAGGTAGCATATTTCTTTTATTATTTTTTCTGTTGTGTTTCTTCATCATGATCTGGATCTATTTTAACAGTTTTACATTTCATTAAGTTCTAATAAAAGTTATGTTTTAAGTATAATTGCCACAGTGAAATTGTGATCTGACCGAATTCATATATGATAGATTTCATTACACATACCTAGCTAACTAAAGGGAGGCATCTGCATTATGATATGATTATTATTACTAATAAAAACTATTAGGCCCCGTTCACACTATGCGATTTATCTCGCGGATTTTCCCGCAAAATCGCGGCAAAATCTGCGCTATGTAGCTTCTCCAATGCATTTCAACGGAGCTGTTCACATCTTGTCGCGGCAGCAGGTCGCTGGTACATGACCCTTTTTTTCCGATTTTCATTGGTGGTGTTTTGCAAAATCGCACATAAGCGCGACATTATCGCGCGACGTCGCGAATATGAAAAGCGAGATTTTCAAATCACACAGTGTGAACGGGGCCTTACATTTATGATATGAATTTTACAATATATACTCATAATTATTACTTTTAGGGTTGCACCGATACCGATACTAGTATCGGTGCCGATACCGGGTACTGCAGGAGTACTTGGTACTCGTGCAGTAGCCCCGATATTTTCCCCCGATACCGGAAGTCGGCATTGAGCCGGATTCCCGGTATCCGAGGGGCTGGGGTGTCTGTCCGAATGCTCTATAGGCATTCGGACAGGCCCTGCAGCTGCTCTCCGCGATGATACTTACCTTCCTGAGCGACGCCGGGAAAGTCTTCGCGCTCGTTGGAAGGCCCCAGCCGCGACCACGTGGGACCATGTGATCGCGGCTGGGGGCCTTCCAACGAGTGCACGCGCAGAAACTTTCCCGGCGTCGCTCAAGAAGGTAAGTATGAACGCTGTGAGCAGCTGCAGGGCCTGTCCGAATGCCGATAGAGCATTCGGACAGGCACCTGGAGCTCTCCGCGATGATACTTACCTTCCTGGGCGACGCCGGGAAAGTTTCCGCGCGTGCGCTCGTTGGAAGGCCCCAGCCGCGATCACATGGTCCCACGTGGTCGCGGCTGGGGCCTTCCAACGAGCGCAACGCGCAAAGACTTTCCCGGCGTCGCTCAGAAAGGTAAGTATCATCACGGAGAGTGCCAGGGGGGGGGATCCGTGAGCTGTGGCATATCCATGTGTGAGCTGGGGCATATCCATGTGTGATCTGGGGCATATCCATGTGTGAGCTGGGGCATATCCATGTGTGAGCTGGGGCATATCCATGTGTGAGCTGGGGCATATCCATGTGTGAGCTGGGGCATATCCATGTGTGAGCTGGGGCATATCCATGTGTGAACTGGGGCATATCCATGTGTGATCTGGGGCATATCCATGTGTGATCTGGGGCATATCCATGAGCTGGGGCATATTCATGTGTGAGCTGGGGCAAATCCATGTGTGAGCTGGGGCATATCCATATGTGATCTGGGGCATATCCATGAGCTGGGGCATATCCATGTGTGAGCTGGGGCATATCCATGTGTGAGCTGGGGCATATCCATTTGTGAGCTGGGGCATATCCATTTGTGAGCTGGGGCATATCCATTTGTGAGCTGGGGCATATCCATGAGCTGGGGCATATCCATGTGTGAGCTGGGGCATATCCATGTGTGAGCTGGGGCATATCCACGTGTGAGCTGGGGCATATCCACGTGTGAACTGGGGCATATCCACGTGTGAGCTGGGGCATATCCACGTGTGAGCTGGGGCATATCCACGTGTGAGCTGGGGCATATCCACGTGTGAGCTGGGGCATATCCATGTGTGAGCTGGGGCAAATCCATGTGTGAGCTGGGGCAAATCCATGTGTGAGCTGGGGCATATCCATGAGCTGGGGCATATCCATGAGCTGGGGCATATCCCATGAGCTGGGGCATATCCCATGAGCTGGGGAGCAAATCCATGAGCTGGGGGCATATCCATGAGAGCTGGGGCATTTTTATATGAGGTCTGTTCTTATTGGAAAGCGGTCACATGACATAAAAAAAGTATCGGTACTCGGTATCGGTGAGTACTTGAAGAAAAGTATCGGTACTCGTACTCGGTCTTAAAAAAGTGGTATCGGTGCATCCCTAATTACTTTATACATTTATGAGGAGCAGAAAATAAAAACTAAAATATATTGTATTACATGAAGGGGAAATAAAGGGTAAACATTTATCCTGGTTTTCTAAAATCCAAGTCATAGAAATATACAATTTGTAATCTGATATCAAATGTGAAACAAAACGGAAAATTGCGTATTGTGTGTTTTGTACCATGGAGGCAGAACATGCTTTGTAAAGGTTCATTACTATGCATCTAACTGTAAGAATACTTTGCATTTCACTCACTGGGGTACTGTACTTTTTCTTTGAGCTTATATTCTGTGTCTTTTTCCTTTTTCTTTTTCTTTTCATCTGCCGGAGGAGGTGGAACAAAATAATTTACCAGTTTACCCTGGAAAAAGAGGAAACCTAAAATGATCATCGAAAATAGAAATAGCTTCAAACGTATGGATAATTGTTTCCATACAGAAATATTTTGAACATTTATTCACTTCACAATATCAAGCTGCTCGCTGGTATATATTGGTTTATTGGAGCTGTGAGATCATGGTAAGAACTACTCAAAAGGGCTAAACATTTTTTTGTTTGTCCTTTATAAGGAATGGATGAAGGGCAGAGAAAGACATCAAAATATACACTTATTCTAAAGAAGGATGGGATCGTGAGGCGAGGGAATAAATATTAAAAGCACATGGTTGGGTTCTGCTGAATGTGAGCGGGAGAATAGAACATACAAGGCCCATGTGGAAACCAATAGGGTACACTGTATAATCTCCGTATTTTGAATATATAATTTAGCTTACAAATTACTTTTTAGAACTTAAACACTTAAAGGAACACTCTAGGCAAAAATCCCCCCCTTTTTTTTTTACATTAAAATATACCTATTCCCTACCTAGTTATTGAGTATTATTATATTTTTTACTGTAATACTTACCCTAAAATCCACTTGTTTCCAACGGTGTTTTTTTTTTTTGGGTTTTTTTTTATACTCCCCTCCCTCCTCTTCCGCTCCCGTCCTGAAAGTCTTGAACTTGGCTAATGGTTTACGTGAGAAGCGCGCATGTGCGCCTCTCACGTAAGCCAGCCAATCAGCAGGCTTCCTCCCGGCTCCATCTTCTGTGATTAGTGTTGCGCGCAAGAGGATGCGCGCAACACTAATACTCAGCCGCTGCCGCCAGCTACTGAGGCGAATTGGAGACGTCATCGCGCTGAAAGAGCGATGACGTCTCCTACTCGGCAATAGTCGTCAGAAGCGGGAAATATGAATCCCGCTCTGCTGACTGACAGCTGGGAGGGCGGAGTAAAGTTCTCCGCGTCTCTCAGCTGTTTCAGCCGATCGGCTGAGCGGAGGGAGGGGAGAAAGGCAAGGGCATACTCAGGGCATCAGAACCACCTAAAAAAGCTTAGGTGGTCATGTTGCCTAGAGTATCCCTTTAAGGACCAAGGTATAAATCCAAATTCAGAAAAGATAAAAAAATTAACAAAAGAAAAAAAAACGAGAAAGAAACACAACACCTTGAAGCTTTACAATAGGGGTCATTCACAAAAATTCCAGCGATGCAAATATTGTAGAGCATCATTGACCATGCTGTGCCAGAAAACACCATTTCACAAAACCAAAATCCAAAGAGCATAAGGAAAAGCTTCACAGTAAAGCTTCTGCTCACTAGATTTTAGATTTGCAAAATTCCATTGAACGTTGGAAGATTTTTAAGGGTATTTGCATCACTGGCTCCTCATCAATAGCCCCAAATGAGTTGGTTTAAACCAGAATTTCTCTCCTTTTTATTATAGACACCTGTGATAGATTATATATATAATATATATGAAAATATAGCGATTTCATTCAATGTTAATTTATAATTAGTATGGAAAGAAATACTCTTTTTCCACAGTTGCCAGTAAAAAGAAGAAAGCATGTGAAAAAAAACTGCCACAAGTCCATTTTCCTTGCATCTCTCTTTTACCATACCTATTCACACAAACCACTTTATTCGTGGTTGGCCACAAAATGAAATGCTGTAGCAGGTATCGGTTCCATAGGACTCCATGGAGCCCAGTGAGTCTGTGCCGTGAGCCCTGCGTGAGCTCACATTTGCAGGATCGTGCAGGAGCTGCTGAGGGTGACTAGGATCAAATAGTTCCCAGTCTGCTCATGGCGAGAAGAAGCAGCGAAACGAGGTGCTCATTTAGGTGTACGTTTAATTAACCGTGCTAAAACTAGCTTTATCACAATTTAACTTTACTCAGCAGATCTCTTTGTTTTACTCAGCTGCACAGAGGCTGTTTAATAACCCGAGAAAAGAAACCTTATCTCACGAAACGGCTGTGAAAGGCAGTGATAAGTTATCACAGTGATCCAGTGGCGTAACTAGAAACCTGAGGGCCCTGGTGCGAGAATCCATGAAGGGTCCCCCTCAACCCCCACCCCCCCAAAAAGATCCATATTTTTACTTTTTTTCCCCCGAAATATAAAAGATACTACGCCATTTATATTAATTAGTTCAACTTACTTTAATTAGGTCATTAAATAGGTCACCACCATATTGAAAGCACCCCACCCGGTAATCCTGACACACTGCACATTACAGAGCTCCACAGCAATAAAACTCCCTGTAATGTGCGGTGTGTATGATCATATCACAGAGCTCCACAGCAATAAAACGCACAGGAAGCACTGGGGTGTATGAGCAAGTACAGAATCCACAGCAATATATCTCACAGGAAGCACTGGGGTGTATGAGCAGGTACAGAATCCACAGCAATATATCTCACAGGAAGCACTGGGGTGTATGAGCAGGTACAGAATCCACAGCAATATATCTCACAGGAAGCACTGGGGTGTATGAGCAGGTACAGAATCCACAGCAATATAACTCACAGGAAGCACTGGGGTGTATGAGCAGGTACAGAATCCACAGCAATATAACTCACAGGAAGCACTGGGGTGTATGAGCAGGCACATAATCCACAGCAATGTAACTCACAGGACATGCTGGGGTGTTTGAGCGGGCACATAATCCACAGCAAGAACCTGCAGGAACCATGACTGGGCCCCCCCACCCTAGGCAAAAACATACCCCCCTCCTGTTAACATGCATTGGTCCTCTCCTGGTCCACAATGTTGACTCCAGACAGTATCACATTTTTTTCCAGGTTCACTATGACCTCTTCAGTCCATCCCATTTTTAATGTAATTTGCACTACGTGTTTCTCACAGAGCTCCACAGCAATAAAACTCACAGTAATGTGCATTGTGTATCAGTGTAAATCACAGAGCTCCAAAGTATAGCTCACAAATAAGTATAATATAAATTAAAAGAAGAATTATATATTATAGGCAAGCCCCCAGACAGGCGAGTGTGGGCCCCCCCAGACTCAAGGGCCCAGGTGTGGTCGCACTCTCTGCACCCCTGGAAGTTACACCCCTGCAGTGATCAGTGGAAAAAGTAATGCGGGGAAGGTATTATGAGCTGCACAATGACATCCTTTGTGATAACTACGATCTTGTCAGGAGGATTGTAGTTTTACTCTGCCAAACCACCCGTTAACCCTCTTCATTGGAAAGAGCAGAGTCTTTGCCTTTCCAATGACATCCAACATGACCATATTCAGTGTAAAGACAAAATAATAAAATAAATAATAAAATAAATACGTAACAATTTTATTTTTTTCCACAGGATGGAAATGGCTCAGCAGTGACAGGGTTAATGGTCAGACTATACATTACATTGTGTATTACTTTCGTTTTTACCTTGGTTTAGTTGTATATTAAGGGTTAATGGGCAGGCTTAATTTCTCGCAGTATATTTTATTTATTAATGACATTTTTGGAGTTAATGGGTAGGCTACATGTCTCACAGTGTATACTTTTCATGAAAAGTTCCTGAATTTTGCTCAGTGCTTCACCAGTTAGAGGCCTTTATCACCAGGTCTGACAGGGTGATAAATAAAGGGTACTATGCGCAATACCTATCCAGTGATAAAGCTGGTCTCTACTTTACACAGTTTATTAAACAGGTACATTCCCATTACTCTCTGTGTACTTCTCACCAGGATGAGAAGAGGTGAGATATTTTAGTTCCTACCTGACTTATCACGGGTTATTAAACACCATTTTATGGACTTTTCACTTTGCTAAGGTGAGTAAAGCCTTTTCACTGCTCATCACACTCTTTTCACAGTTTATTAAACGTACATATTAGTGCACAGTGTTAAGTGATCTTGCAAAATCACTTAACACAAGGTCCTGGATGTCGGTATTTAAGAAATACCGGCTACAAGATAGAGGACTGGGGTACCATGGAACAGCTCGTTCGTCTAGTCCAAGGTGCAAATTAACGCTTCCCATAAAAGGTATGAGAGGTTAACCAGAGAAGAACAAATGGCAAAACCCTATATCGCAGAGAGCTCAAAGTACTAGAATTACTGATACAGTGCTGCTCTATAAATAAGTGTGGTGACACTGTTAATCCCCAAAAACCCTGTCAGGAAATAAGAGCGCAAAAACATCAGTGCTGTTTTCAAATATAGTAGTGAAATAAATCACACCAGTGCAAGTGGCTCGTCTCAATGATCTCGATGCGTATTTATAACTATAATGTAAAAGAATATAAATATAATGATATAAAATGCTGTGATCCTAAAAAATAACTTTTTCTATATGTGTTCGTGAAAAATTTGTGCAAAGATAGCAAGACATAAAATGACGTCTGTGAGGGAATCTGTATACCTATACCTTCAAATCAAGGTATAAATACTCATCAAGATCATGGAGACAAGCCACTTGCACTGGTGTGATTTATTTCACTACTATATTTAAAAACAGCACTGATGTTTTTGCGCTCAAGTGTGTCGCTTACGTTTAGTATAGATGTTAATTTACAGTAAAGGCAGCGCTACACCTGAGCCACAAGCAAAGTGGAATAGCTTGTCCAGCCATTAAGATTACCATAGATACTCGAGTATAACGCGACCCGAGTATAACGCAAGGGGTATAGATTCATTATGGAAATAAGAATATTACTCAAGACTCAAATATAACGCTAGGAGCAAAATCATGAAAGTATAAATTTTCCAAAACACGACAAAAGTCTGTTAAGTTACTGTTGTTCCAGGTTTTCATTTCATGTTCATTCCACCCCACTCTCACCCTCGTTCCTCCAATGGTTGTTAGAGAGCAGGGGTGCAGAGTGAGAGGTAATGCATTATCGTGACTATTTTAGAATGGTGATAGATGTAATTGAGCGTTTTGATTGCTTGGAATATAATTCTCTTATGATAAAGTTCTGCACATGAAACTAAATAAATAAAATCCGTAAGCGCAGGTATTGCATAAGAGCACATTTTTTAGATTTAATTATTGCGATTGCATTTAATAAGATTATATATATATATATATACTGTTAGGAACCTATGCATATACTCATGCACTACAAAAAGACGCTTTTTGAAATTGATAAAAGCTTGCTTTACCTTGAAAAATTTATATTGTTTATATGAAGCAGAGTATACGATAAATTTGATAAATTGTGACACAGAAATTATTTATTAAAGAGGTTAATGTTACTCTTTTTCATTGCAAAGGTTAATGTAGGTTTTTGGATTGAAGGGTTAATAGAGGGCTGAATAGTATTGGAGATGTTTTGTACAGGGGTACTTGAGGGCTGCAGTCATTAAGGGTTAATGGTTAAAGTCAGGGCTGCAGGGTTAAATTGGGATTCCAGAGCGTGCAAGTGTCAGACAGCTCCTGGAAGCAATCAGATCTTCACTCCCTCGCAGCTGTCCCGTGTAGAAAGCGACCCATACAGTTTTAAGCTTGATTTATTGCTCAAAAAACTCACTGTATACACGGTACGTCTGAAGTCAATCTGTATATTGGCTCCAGCTGATATCTTAACAGCAAGAGGGTGTTAGGGCTCACAATTTTCACACAAGCAGTGCAGCTAAAGAAAAATACTTCAAAATAAATTCATCAGTGTACCCTGCTTTTCAAAATAAAGTATGCCGGGGTTTTTATTCATTTATTTTCTGCCATTTTACAGGCAACACATTACTGAAAAAGGAAGTAACCTTAGCTGTAACATGCAGGAATCTCGGCATATTCAAAACTAATATACAAAATGACTTATCTGCAGAATATAGACATCACAAGGTCTTTCAATAGAGTCACAGAAAGAGCACCAAATCACATGTGTTTCTTTGAAACATATGTCCTTTTATTGTTATTTAGGCTGTCGTACCTCAGGTAGTGTCAACACATCCTTTTTGACATCTTTCCATGGGTGACAAAGGATTAAGCTTAAAACTTCCACAGTTTTTCCAAGACCCATCTCATCTGCCAGGATTCCTCCAGGCCACTCATGACCAGCAAGAGGGTGATCTCGAATAATGCTACGGAGAGAAAATAATTTTAAAATGTCGTTGTCGGAAAACGTTACATCCACCCACTGTCTCTGCTCTCACTACTCACCTGGAAAGATTTCGGGGATATGATAGACTGGCTACTCAATTACTAGATCTGTCACCTCCCAAGCATGACCCGTGGGAATTATGAGATTTGTACTTTATTAAAAAATGTATATGAGGGGTAGTCAGGAACTTCTGAGAGGACTCAGGGGTGGGGGGGGGGGGCACAGGTGCGCTACGAAGTGGTACTGCCCCTTTGGGAATAATGCTATTTTATTTTACTCCTGGACCTTCAGTGTATGACTTAAGCAATGTAACATGCTGTTTGTTTGATGCGTCATTTTATGTTCTTTTCCCCTTCCCTATTTTTTTCTGTACCCTTGTCCAAATTTTTATAAAAATGTATACTTTTCAAAAAAAAAAAAAAAATGTCATTGTCTGCTCTTGAACTTTTCCCACAATTGTTACAAATAAATGTGTTGCAACATTCCAGGGTGGATAAAAATCAATGATTTTTTTAAAAAAAAATCAAAAAAAAAAAAATCGGATTTTTTTGATTTAAATCAGATTTTTTTGATTTAAATCGGATTTTTTTTTATTTAAATCAGATTTTTTTAAATAAATGCTTTTTGAGGAAAATATATTACCATCCAAAGGTTATTCCATCATGAAATAAAGATTCGTTTTTTAATTATGTAGAATAAGGCTGTATGTTTAATTTTTTTGGTAAATAAATTCCATTAATCCATTCACAATGTCATGCTCTTCCAGAGGTTTTTGTAAGAGTATTGGGCAGTTTCTCTGCCTACAAGATATTATCACAGATGCTTGGTTTACTTTTGCAGTTCTCAAAACTGAATTTGACTCAGCAGAGATCACATGCCTCTTCTTCACAGCAAAAATGTGATAACCTGAACAAAGTTGAGAAAAACACCTAATCCTAACTTCTACAAACCTATGAATACAGAATCAACTCCTTCAGTGCTAAATTTCAAGAAGTTCAGTGAATAGAATAGAAACAATATTTTTCTGATTGTTTGGAGTGGAATAGATCTGCACAAGAAGAAAGTGAAACTAAGTGTGAGGAAGAAGTGGCAAGCAGACAAGCAGTACTACAAAATGAAAGTGAAACTTTCTGAGCACAATACTGCACAGCCACAGACAGACAAGTCTTTGGATCTTTTTGTGTGTATGACCTGAGGTTTATCACATTCTTTCCTTGAAGGAAAAAAACCTATAATGGCAGCAGGCCGTAAAAGAGATCCAATTTGGCAATTTTTTAATGAAGTTCCTCTACCTACGGTAGCCGCTGCGGGATAGAGATGGCAGCTGCTCTTTAAAAATTATGATTTAAATCGAGTTGATTTAAATCAAGCCTTTTTATTAGTGATTTAAATCATGATTTAAATCATGATTTAAATCAAATCCACCCTGCAACATTCCTTAGGAAAAACAAGAACCTCTTCACCTTGGTGTGCATTTTCTCCGCTTATTAAAACCAGGAATTCAACATTATTTTGCCCAGACAATTTGAATCTTTAGACGTCACATTTCTTAAATTTGCATTTTATAATTATTCTTAAAGAAGAAAAAAAAAAAAATCAATTACGATGACAAATCATTTGAAGTCTCACCATCCAGTGAAGGGGTTATAGTAGATCTTTATACCATCTAAAGTAGAGACTTCACGCCATAATACGTGCAAAGTGTTTTCTATGAAGCAGAGAGGAAAAAAATAATTTAATTACATTCATCACAAAAACATACATTATACTACTTGTAAATTATTTTTCATTATATATCTCTCATGTTCCTGCCTCAAGAAAAAGAAAGAAGAAATAAAAAAAATCAACTGAAAAAAGGATAAGTAAATCCCTCATCTCACATAAAAAGGAAGGACATCCAAAGATCTCCAGTGAATATGAAATTAAACTGGGAGGAACATTACACTGTTACTTTGCCTAAAGGGAAAAGAGGATTTACAGGTAGGAAAATTTCAGTTTATCCAGGTGTCAAGTGGCAGCAACTCCTTTGGGAACAATATTCAGAAAAAAAGGTTTCATGCCTATTCCCTATCAGGACGGCTGCGTGGACCAGAAGTATCCAGTCTGCTTCATGTAGGACACAACTTTTTTCTTATGTCATTTGCGCTCAGCACTGTAGCACCATACGAAACAAAACACAATCAGCCAGGTCATTATTGCTGCTGCCCCTTACAGTCTTTTGTTTTTAATCCCAAAGTGGAAATGTTCCTGTTGAGGGTATAACTATAAACCCAACAGTTTGCCTCTTAGGGCTTGACAAATTTGCTGTGAATTTAGGAGCCAGCTACAAAAGTTAGGAGCCACTTTTTGCTTCAGACTAACAAAGCTTTACTTTCAACGACTAAGGCTAGGGTCAGACGAGCGTGATTTCTACGGACTGTACGTCTGTGCACACGGACGTACGTCAGTACGGAAGACACAGTAGTGGCCACACAGTCCGTTTATTCACTGACGTATATTTTGACGGATGTAGGAGGGAAAATAAATTAAAAAGCAAAACCATTTTGTCCATAAAAAATACTGGACGTATAAATGCAGTCCGTCTGACCACGTTCCATCACTCACACACAAAGCTATGCAGACGTTGCGGACGCAGCGCACTTTGTGCGGCCGTTCTAGGGGATGTACGTTCTTGCCTTCCTTGCGTCCGTGGGCCGCGGCCGTTGTGCGTCCACAGTTCAGTGCGGACGTACTTCATGTGTCAGGCTCCAATGGGCTTTCTGTCATGCTATCACGGACGTACTTTTAGGCGCAATCACGGACGTGAACACTACGCTCGTCTGACCCCAGCCTAAAAGATACACAATACCACTTAAAAAAAAAATTAAGACTGAGTAGGAGTACCAATATTCTTTTTGCCAGGTACTCTCAGATACTTTAACCCCTTAATGACCCCTGACGTACCCTGTACGTCCTGTCCTCGGGTCTCCCTTAGACACGCGGATGTACAGGGTACGTCAGCGGCGCCAAATCCCCCTCCCGCCCGATACTCACCTCCCTCGTCGGATCCCACGGCGATCTGGCAGGGAGGAAGCCTGCCCATGTGATTTACATGGGCAGGCGAGGCTGATGACGTCGCCACGCTGCGTGGTGACGTCATCAGAAGGTGCCCCCATGTAATTCAATGGAGGGGAGGGGGGGCTCCTTCGGAGCCATCTATCTCCCCAACCATTGAAGATAGCAAAATGCTTTTTGCACCGCTGAAAAGGGGAAGTCTCCCCTTTTCAGCGGTGTATAGCATTAACCGTTTCGCCGCCGGATCGCGTTTTAGCGCGAATTGGCGCCAAAACGCGATTCGAACCTGGAGGGGGGCTGACATCTTGGATGTCAGCCTAGCCTCCAGGTCCCCCCCCCACCCACTGACAACCTCACCATATGTGTGAGGATGTCAGTGGGCCAGTTAACCATCTAGCTGCCATGTAGAGATAGGGGGATCCTAAGGATCCCTTTATCTCCCGATCCATGGCAGCTAGATGGTCATATTTGACATCATTTGAAAGGCCTGATCATGGCCTTTCAAATGACACCAAACATGACCAGGTTTGGTTTAAAAAAAAAATTAAATAAAATAAAAAAAATTGGGTTTTTTTAAAAAAAAAATTGTCTGGGGGGGTTTAATTAAATAGGACCTAGGCTGACATCTCAAAATAATTAGCACAAAATGGTCAGAATGAGCGCAGCGCACATAGGTGAACTGGCTCAGCAGTGAAAGGGTTAAAAGGTAAAAACATGTAAAAATTGGGTATTTCTATTCTCGGGATAAAATTTGGAAACTATTTAGCCGGGGTCTTTATTGGTGGTTATAGCTTTAGGGGATTAAATTACGAAAAAGTGTGTTTTTACCATTTTTTTTATCATATTTCATATTTTTTTTATATTAAATTATTGGATATGATGGAAATAATGGTATTTCTAGAAAGTCCATTTAATGGCGGGAAAAAGGGTGTATAATATGTGTGGGTTGAATAAACGAGTAAGAGGAAAAATTTGACCTAAACCCTAACAGCGCAGAAACGTAAAAACAGCAGCGGTCACTAAAGGACGGATTTGTGTAAAACCGCCTGGTCACTAAGGGGTTAATGTCATGTGACGCTTTCCAATAAATAAAGTTTTTGCTGAAAGTCGGTCCAATTTATGATATAGTATTGAAATGTATGGCCAGACACCCTATTTACCCAACGGGCGGGCGGACACACACACACACACGCCAGGGCTGGATATATTTACATTAAATGTAGGAGACAGGAAGAAAACATTGAAGCCAACTAGTTGTTTCAGATGCCGTAGACTGCTTTTAGATTGGTGTAAAATAAACTGGAAATTTAGGAGCCAGGAGTAAAATTTTAGGAGCTAGTGGCTACCAGGCCCATGGATTTGTCAAGCCTGTCTTAGCTGACAAGTAACATGAGGATATGCGGTTGCTTAGAAAAGCATCTCTTGGATTCATTAGGTAGGGACCACCTGACCCAGAGGTGCCGTGAAGTGGCTTACACTTTCATGCCCATTCTAGTAAAAGTAAAACCTCTGTGCTTTGTTTCACATGGAGCTACAGTGGTAAGCGCAAATGACAACTTTCCTTTGGGAACAAGCAAGCTGATCAATATCAATCCAGAGCACTAGGTACACATAATTTCGATAGACGTGCAATTTTTGTGAGACCCTATTTGTTACGACACTGTGGTTTTGTTGGCGGATCGAATATGAATGCTTTTCCCATAAATAGCAGGTCTGGACTGTTGAAGAGCATAAAAAACTGCTTCCTTCTTTCAATAACATGAGAATGTAAAATTTCAATCATTTTCAGAATGTAAATTTATTTTCCACATTTCATATCATTCCTACTTTTGTGGCCATCTATTATGAGATACTCTTTTAAAAAATAAAAATAAAACAAAAGGAGAACCTGTTACTGTATTTTTCGAAAGAAGTAAGAAATATTTATACAAAATTTAATCTCCCTGGCAGTTTTCCCGAGTGTGGCTCGGGGTTAAATTTCAATGCTGAATGCGGCAACCCCGAGCCACACTCGGGCTGGATACTTAACTGTACCTGCACTCCCTCGCTGACCTCCACGATTGCATTCTCCTCCGGCTGATCACGGCGTCTTGCTTCCCTTCTCGCAGGACGTTGCGATCGGCCGGAGGCGACAGCGAAGGAACGCAGGTACAGGTATGTATCAGCCCGAGTGTGGCTAGGGGGCTGGATAAATCATACAGATTCTGACATATAAATTATGTCAGAATCAGAACGCCAGGGCGGTTAAAACAATTAAATGTCTCATTTGTAATTTGGTGCATTATGTATCTTGAATGAAATGTCTGTGTTAAACACTGAACATAAAAGTGCCATTTAGCTTTTAAAAAAGTGCACACAATTCCAAAACCAAAAAAAAATGAGTTATAAGTATCGTATATATTAGTTTCTACTTTTTATCTTTCGCCAAACCGTGCTAATTAAAAGGTAGGGGCATTTTTTTATGCACACATTTATTTACTTAACAGCATCTTCCGGGTTATTATGCTGAGTAAAACAAACAAATATGGACATATTACATAGGTCTAGGTTTCTTGAAGACAATATCCCATGTGACTGGCCTGAGTCACCCTAGATCGAGTTTGGAGCCCTTATGTGCACCTTACACAATCTCAATAAAAAATGCATTTTTGAAAGCAAGCATGTCTGCATTTAAAACATTATCACTCGCTATGGAGTTACAACATGGCAAATAAAGAATATAGTTATAGGAACGACACAACCAGATGCTGCAAATGAGAGTTTACTTGTATTTCTACACAGAATGCACCTGTAAGTATAGATACTCGAGTATACCGCTAGATTTTGGTGACAAAAATTTACCTTAAAATTGGAAGGGGTAGCGTTATAGTCGAGACATCTGCATCGCATGTAAAAAAAAAAAACTTTCCTTGCTCTGGATCCCAAGTCTCCTGGAAATTCCGGTAGTCTCACTGAAGTGAAAGCAGGCTCCCTGATGCTTGGAAACACTTCAGGAACTCCCGAATTCGGGAGAGGTGGGATCCATGACGGCCAGAGGGCACGATTGGTTTAAGCCAATCATTCACCTTGCTCGCCTCTGCTGGCCATCTAACCGCTAGTAAAGAAGACGGGTGGCCGGCGGCTTCATACTTCGTAACAACTGCAATCATTCTAGAGCAGAACACCCTGGCCTGAGGGGGAGCCTGACGGTATTAAGTGAACCTGGAAGGATTTTAATGGTTTACCAGTAAGGGAAAATTTTGTTCCTCGCATTATATGAGAGTCTTGAGCATTCTCTCATTTCCATAATAAATCTCTATCCATCGCGTTATATTCGGGTCGCGTTATACTCGAGTATCTACGGTAAACGTATATGTAGGTATACGGTCTACCTACATATTTATTTTCGGTGTTAATCTGAATACTTGTGTGTTGTTATTAATATCTTGTATTTAATGCTTTGTATTCCTGTACCTACTGTAAAAATTCAATGTTCTTGAACCCAGGACATACTTGAAAAATGAGAGAAATCTCAATGTATCCTTCCTGGTAAAATACTTAATCCATCAAATAAATTTTATTTATAAAGAAACACATTAACAAGCGAGAATAAAAAGAGTCACTTCGATTTATACTCACCATTCGACCTCGCATTTTTGAAGTTTTCCCTCCTCAGCATCCAGTTTACAGCTTCGTTTTGGTAAGGTCGCAGCACTGGGATTAAAGCAGGATGCTGAACATCCTCCTTTATAACCTGGTCATCACTTTGGTGGGTTTGTCTCACGTAATCGTATAGTTCTTCAACATTTTGCCTCTCTAACTCCAGGTCAGTTTCTTCCTCGTTCTCAATATCTGTATAGGCAGAAAGATTTACATGTTATTCATGATACATTCTTGAACTGGCAAAAAGGCAAACCAAGGAACAGCATGAACGAAAACAACTAAAACAGGAGCAACAAGGCAGGAAAAAGTGACCAGGATATTTTTTGTGAAGGACAAGCATTTAATAAAAGAATCATTTTAAACATTTATCACCCTATCACCTGGTAATTGCTAAAACGCTATCGTTAATTAAAAAATTTAGCGCGAGTCGCTATAGACTAGCGCCTGCCGACCTATTAGTAGATCACCTTGCCTGCGTAGGTTTGGGGACACGATCGGTTAGGGCACAAAACGCTAGCCTCACGGTAAAGCGGTTGTGTGTGCAGCATAGAACCGGTTTTTGCCACACGCTTGGTCCCTGACAATAAATACATGGTTACAGCATAGCAAAAGTGTACTCACGGGGTCAATGGCGACATGAATCTCAACAATGGGGACCTGCAGGTCACCTTCCATCATGATTTCCAGGGATAAATACACATTGATCACACATGCCTGACTGTACATTAAAAAATCCCAATATAAAGACCTGCTTGTATTCAAGGCAATTATGGGATAACCTATTGTGCACACAAGGATAAAAGATCTATAGATTAAAGAGACACATATAATTAATTTATGCAGATGGGTATTGCATGGAAAATGCTGCCTTGCAGCATGTAGAATTCATACGCTGCAGTTAATAAATCAAAACGGAAGCCCAGGTGACCAGCCTTCATTTGCCTTGCTGCAGCATATTAATTATACATGTTACAGGGCGGCACTGCTCCCTGTGCTCCCCTATGACTGAAATAACAATAGGTGTCCCTTAAAACATGTCAGGGTCACCCTAGTGATATAGGACACATGTTTGAAGCATTATTGTATCTAGGTCATGTATGTAAATCGCTCAGCAGGGGAGCTATGTCCTGTACACTGGCGTGCGCAGCCGTTACCTCAGGGTGTGCAGCTACCCGATATTTAGCAATTGAAAAATCATGGTATTACAATTGGGAAAAAAAATGCACATTTTTCAACTGAAATAACGACCCTGTGATCAGATACAGTCCTTTTTTATGTGATTCCTCTAAAAGAACATCATTGCTGCATTCCATTATATAAGCTGTTGATTTTGGGCTTGGACCCGTTTGTCTTTTTTTGGAGTTAGCACCTGGGTTGAGCAGTAGGTAAAATTTTGCGTTACACACACCTCAGGTAATTACCTATTACTCCCCATTTTAAGTATAGGACACGCAAAGTACGGTAAGTATCGGTAAGTACCGATGCGCTAACAGCCTTTTCACGGTTTTAGCGAGAGGCAGGTGATCTGTTGGTCATGCGCTAGACTCTATTAATCTGGCGCTAATGTTAGCTCAGACCAGGTGATAGTGCCCAGGATGTGCCGCTTTTCAGCTTGAGCGAAATTAATCTGAATCTCTCCTGCAAAGTTTAGAACTTCATCCTTAGACGAGCTACCATTTAGTATGTGGTCATGGGATTTATAAATAAAGTGGATCACAAATTATTCTGTGGTTTACTTTAACCGCCCTGCCGTTACGATTCTAATATATTTTATGTTACAATTTTTTAATCCAACCAGCGGTATTAGAGTGTGGCCCTGCGCTCCCTCGCTGTCCCCTGCGTCACACTCCAGATGAACGTGACGTCATGCTTGCTGGTTCCCTGCTCGCCAGGACACCGCGTTAGGCTGCAGGAGAATGCAATCAAGGAGGTCAGCGAGAGAGCGCAGGTAAAGGTATGTTATCCCGCTTGAGTGTGGCTCAGGGATACCGCTTTCAGCATTGAACGTTAACCCCAAACCACACTCTGGAAAACCGCCAGGGGGGTTAAGGGAAGAATTTATAGACAAAATGTATGATTTAATTGCAAAAATAAACAATGGAGGATCAATTGTCAGCATACCAGAGGAATAGGTACCAGAGGAATAAGGAGACTTTGCTATAGCATAAACTAAGAGACAGGCTTTAACTGTTCTTAAGTGGTCTTGTGTATGAGTGCATAAAAGACAGTATGGGCCCTATTACAATCTTCTCGCAATTGCGCAGCGCAATTTTTTTTGCGCACGGAAAAAAACTGTTATCGCGCGAAAAATTACGAAGTATTACGATCCGAACGCATTTTTTCAGCCGTCAAAAAATAACGTTCGTAAAACCGACGCGCAAAAATTACGTTTCCGCGCACAAATCTGTGCCCGCAATGTAATTTTTTGTAAATCTGATTCAGCAAATAAAGACAATAGGAACCAGTAGTGGGTACAAATGTACAGTGGGAAAATTCCCAAAACCCAGTGTCACAGTAAAGAATTGTAAGGGTTTGAAGATATGCAATTCATATAATGAAAGCGTATATTGGGACGCACAGGAGTGTGACCTTGAATTTACCTGTGAAATACACCTTCATCAGGGTCACCTTCCTGCATGAATAATAATCATAATTTAGAGTCCCACTGGCCACTCTTAACATTTTATTTTAGATTGTCAACTTTTAAAAAGGACCTCATTTTAAAACGTAAGCAAAATTGGATTTTTTTTATATATATATCTATATTATTCTTACAAAAAACACCACTTTCTAATAATTTCACCTATAAAAATGTGTCAAAGTCAATCTGCGTATATAATAAAAATAAAAAAGAAACAACTGATAAATTTTATTGTTTGGGTATGTGTAGAATGTGTAACTGTACTATGCTGTATATTTTTTTCGTGCTGGTGTATTTCGTTTCGGCCTGAACGATCAAATTTGCAGGTACCACCAGCTTTTCAAAGACGTTAAAAAATGCGTGGAAACGTCACTCGAAAAAGGTTGCGCGAAGATTGTAATACCATCCGCGTACCAGCGCACAAACGCATTTGTGCTCACAATGTTAAGTATGGGATGCGCACATGAAATTTCGTTCGTGCAGGGTCACTCGCGTTAAACGTTAACGCGCATCGTTTGCGCGAATGTTGTAATACGACGTTCAGCGCAAAGGGTTTTGCCCCTCGCGCAAATGCGCATTTGCGCACGCAAAACACAATGCGCGAAGAAAGTAATAGGGCCCTATGTATCTATATATTTTTATAAAAGAGCTGCCCATATAGAATCAATGTATCAATAAATAACAGATACAGAAATCTAAAGTAAATTATGGCTCTACTTTTTTTTTTAAAAGTGTGCAAAAGAGAGGACAATGAGTGTGCCCCCTACTTTCCACATCCCAGCAGGTGTACCAGAAGGCTTATTCAGCTTACCGACTGTTGCAATTCCAGCGGTCACATCCGGAGCAGCACTGAGGGAGCCTGGCAGCGGATTAAGTGGAAAGTAATAACCAAATAGCATGCATTTCTGCCATAACAGAAACTCCGTTCACCAGAGAAATGGAATGGCTTCTATCCACTTACTGTCTGACAGTCGAGCTGAGCTCTTGTAGTCAGGGTTGTGCAGTGAGAGAGTACAAGCTGCCAAATGCCTATGTAAACGGCCATTGAATTAAGCACAGAAATCTCACCTAGGAGGCGCACCTGCCCAGAGTTCAAGAGGGACAAAGTGATTTAGAAACTATTTTGGAGTGGCACAACGTGCACTATAACCGAATCAAAGAGCACACATTTTAATGTCTCCCTTAAAATGTACATACATATATATCAATTGTCCTGTGCGCTTTGGCTTATCTTATAATTTCATGTATGGCCTGAGTCACTTACTAGGATTTTTATTACCTACTTCACACAATCAGCCGTTGTCAGTGTGTCATAATTCTCAGGGTCTCTAAATTTTAAATAAAACACCCAACATCTTCCGTTTAATATAGAGAACTGCAATTATCTAGAAGTTTGTGCAAAATCATTTTAAAATACAGAATAGCACACTGTGGGCACGATTCCTTGTCCTGAGCTAAAACAGGGTCGTCAATGGGGAAAACATGTGCCTGCAGGTTTCCCCTTCGCGTCCCCATTTTAGCACCAGATTACAGGGCAGGCGCTGATTCAGCAGCCTGTCCCTTAGGCCCCGTTCACACTGTGCGATTTTATCACGCATATTTTGCCGTGACGTTGCGCTATGTAGCTTCTCCAATGCATTTCAATGGAGCTGTTCACATCTTGCGACGTTCCATGTCGCGGTAACTTGTCACTGGTACAAGACCCTTTTTTTGCAATTTGCATTGGTGGTGCTTTGCAAAATCGCGCAACGTCGCGAATATAAAAATCACGCAAAAATCGTGCGATTTTCAAATCGCACAGTGTGAACAGGGCCTTAACGCAGAGCTACCCTCCTGCATACTTGCGGCAGCACTAACGCACCACTGCGAGTATCACCTCCTGGAGTCCATAGGAGGTTGTGCTGCCGGGCCACGAGACCTGCACGATCTCGCTCTTGCGAGATTGATTCGCGGAGGGAGACTGCGGACTATCTGTCCCCAGTTTCACTCTGCTCCCGGTAGACAGTTTCGAGCGGTGGTTAACTTTTTAGTTACCGTGGCAGTGTGGTAATTGCCGTTTGTACTACCTTACTTGTTCTAATGCAAATTACTGACTGTGCTCCCTATGCTTAACATGGGGATCACAAAACACTGTAAGCTCACGCAATCACCGATGCGCTAACGGATCTTTTTTTAACCCACTAGCATTCACAATGTAATAAGTGGGGCATGCGTTACAGTCACTTAACTTAGCGCTATTGCTAGTGTTAAGAATGTAATAGGGATGGTTTTAAGAGTCACTTTCTCTACACATACTGTGAACATGTATATCTATGTGTGCACATATTATAGTATATTTTACCAGGTATTATAAAATTGTAAAATTTCTCCATCAATCTCTGCATAAGAACACAAGCTTTCTTCATTCTTCCGCTGCCCTCACTGACAAAGTCTGGCTTAGAGAGACATGCTTCCAATAAATAGATCCCAACCTGATTTAGAGAAAAGAAAAACACAGAAACATTACATGAGAAAAGCGAGCACACACATAACATGAAAGTAATAAATATATATATTAGGGGGGGGGGGTCGACCAGTTATCGGTACTACCGATAATCGGGGCCGATATTCCGGTTTTTCCCCATTATCGGTATCGGCATGTTTCATTGTCGATAAACCAATAACAGGGATTTTGAGTGGCAACCCGGTGTCCTTGCGCTTGACTGGCGTTACAGCATGTATGTTAGGGGCGGGGCTCCGTGACATGCGCTATGATGGAGGTGGGGCTCCTCGGTAGTGGATATGGCACAGGACCGGTGTTGTGTCGGTTCTAGTTCCTCGTCGAGAGCGGTTCCAAGCAGCCTTCGTCAAAAATTGGAACTCCACCTACCCAGCACATCAGCGCCTCCCAATCTCATGCCCCTGTAGAGCACCATGCACAGTGTCAGAAGCCAGATACTGCCTCTGTCCACAGACCCGCCCCCTGCACACAAAGCACGCCGAAAAACGTCCTCCTGCACGGCCCTTGTAAAACGAGGACGCTAAGGGGAGATTTGTGCCTGCAAATTTTTCCCCTTAGCAGGTCCCTAAGCTAAAACGGGAATAAGTGTTCATCTAATAGTACCATGGACAGTGGCAAGACAGTACTCTGCTTTTCAGATTAAATAAACACTCTAAAATCATCACTTTTTATTTGATTAAGCAAATCGAAAAAGACATATCAAACTTCTCACAAGCTTGTAAATCGCAAAGCTGCTGACGTACCTCAATTTCTCCACGCTCAGCAGATCGTTGATAAAGTGCAATAAGCTTCTTCTTTTGTAGCCACCTCAGGTTTTCCAGGAGGTCATCACTAAGTGAAGTTTCCACAGGTATCATCTCTTCATAGTTTCTCCCAGACCCCACTATTGAACTTTCATCATACATCTCCTCATTCCTGCCATGGACACAGATCATCAGTGGAGCGCTTGTAGATTCAGCTTTAGTCAACGAAAAGATGACATCTTGGCAAAATATATGACCGAGTGACCCAGGAGGAATACGAAGGATAAAGACACCAAGCAAAGCCTTCCAGCTCTCATCCGTAGGTAGAGGGGTGACGACTATGTTAAGCTGAACAGAAAGTGGGTCAAAGCTCTGCGTGGTTTCTTCAGGTTCTTCATGTTCTCTAGAAATGCCAGTGGATTTTCTTTCAAATACCTCCTTTATTTCAACAGGGGGAGGGTTAACGTCGAGAAGGTTAAAGGACGTGCTTGGTCCTGGATCTGCTTCATCATCCACCAACGAGAAGTCCTCCAGCCTCCGGTGTTCATGCATATTCCAAGATTGGTGCTTCTTGGCGTCTTCATCGAGCTTAACAGGAGGAGCCCTTTTTCGACGACTCATCTTCAAATGTCCCTTATAGAACAGGTAGCAAAGTGAAAGTTATTCATAGGAGACCAAACTATTAGCACATTTACCTGAAAAGTTACCATTTATGTAAATGAACACCATGAGCACCTTAACCTGCGGTAATTTGTATGAAAGCCAAAACGCTACATAATAAAAAAGACAGATCTAAGAGAAATACATGTAAATCTTGATAAAGGCTATGGGGCTAGTTCAACAAGTGCAGGTGGTCACCATTGATACACAAAAAGAGAAAATGGTCAGCGCCCGAATATGTACCACCACCAGTGTACCAATGCCAGACCAGATCTTTAGAGGTTCCCCCCAAACCAATGTGACAATAGATATGAGTATACGTATCTGGCGGCGCGATAGCGATCGCTTCTTAGTATTCAGGTGGTTCTCATGGTGTACATCATAAATGTCCAATTGGACTATAAAAAACAAAATACAGATAATAGTGCAGGGTGTACAGATAGTGGGATAAATGGCAATGATCTGTTCCACTCACAAGTGTAGAGCCCCGTCACTGGCTCTGAGTGGTAATATGTTTCTGGGTCGCTTGTCTTCTTAATGGTTTCAAAGGATTTAACCTACCTAATAAATCCACTGGCAATTCAACCCAGAGCTTGGCTAGAAGCTCCACCCAATGTGAGTTGATACTACTATATTGATAACATTTACATATTGGCTGATCTGCACAAGAAGGTTTCTATGTTTATGTTTTTTTCCATATTTGATGAGCGAAAGAAGAAAGAAACATTGATTTCAAGGGAAGTGGGCCTCCTTTGAAACCATTAAGAAGACAAGCGACCCAGAAACATATTACCACTCAGAGCCAGTGACGGGGCTCTACACTTGTGAGTGGAACAGATCATTGCCACTTATCCCACTATCTGTACACCCTGCACTATTATCTGTATTTTGTTTTTTATAGTCCAATTGGACATTTATGATGTACACCATGAGAACCACCTGAATACTAAGAAGCGATCGCTATCGCGCCGCCAGATACGTATACTCATATCCCTGGTCACCATTGATACTTGCAACTATGGTCAACTCCAGCTAAACAAAGAATGAAAATTCAACAACAGCAGGCGAAGTAACCGCACATAAAAAGGTACCTCATTTATTCTTCCATAAAATGAGAAAACTGTAGCTATTCCCCATTTATGGTTGCTTTGTCATAGTTTGCAACACCGATGACTTAAAGGAAATGTCCTTATTTGGTTTATTTAATGTTGCTGGTATCTTACATGTTTCCTTAAGAAAATATTTTCCTCTATATGTGTCACTGGGTGCATCCAGTTTGTGATCTATTGTGTTGTAAACTGCCCCCCCCCCCAGTATCTTTACAGTACTTGCTGCTCACTCTGTGGCTTTGGCGATAGTGGTCAACCAATAGACTCCATTCTGACTCAAATCATTGTATTGTGAGGGATGTATTCACAGGACTTAACCAGGGGGTAGATTAGAAGTCTTTTAATTAGTGATGCACTGATACCACATTTTTAGGACTGAGTACAAGTACCGATACTTTTATTTAAGGTCATGTGACGCTTTCCAATAAATAATTTAGGATTTTGCAAAAGCCTGTCCAGTTTATGTTTATATTTAAATGTATGGCCAGAAACCCCATTAAGGCTGGAGTCAGACCAGCGCACTTTTAACGTGCGTTCTGGCGCACTTAATCACGGCCGCACTAGCAGCAAATGACGGGCAATGACGGCCAATATACGAAGTACGGTCGCACGAAAGTCCGGCCGCGCAACGCAAGTGGAAAACGAACGCATTTTTTCGAGAACGCCGAACCGCTAGTACGGACGTACAGAGTGCGCAGCTGCGGCATAGCGGCGGGTTTGCGTGATTAGGAGATGTCAGACACTGCTAATGTCCAGCCTACATAACGTCCAGACGCAAAAAGAGTTTTATTGACGATCCAAAAGAAATCACGCATCGTATGACCGTTTTCGCGAATTCTGTGAAAAAATACGTCAATTCGTTCGGACGCACTTTTTTACGTTCGCGTGTAAAAATGCTTTCGTTTGACCCTAGCCTTACCCCTTGCACACACCTCATCTCAGATATATGTATACCCCACTCAGATACACATATATTATATATACACACACACCTACAGACCTCAGAGCAGACTTGCCTACATACATACATACATACATACATAACACAGATCTCAGACCAGACATAAATATAGACCTCAGACCAGACATACATACATATATATATATATATATATATTACACATACATACACACAGTACTGTGCAAAGGTTTTAGGCATGTGTGAAAAAATGCTGTAAACAAAGAATGCTTTCAGAAATATAAATAACGATTGCATGTTGCAAATTGACAAAAATAAACAAAGTGAGCGAACAAAAGAAAAATCTAAATCAATACAATAGTTGGTGTTACCACCTTTTTCCGTCAAACCAGTGTAGCGCTCACTCCCGGAGGAGCCACTGAAATTGAACCTCGGGTCAGTCTCCCCGCACTAGGGAATAAATATACTCCAGCACCGTTGTGGATTTTATAAATTATATAGTTTAATAGAATAAATGGCATATAATGAATAACACGGTGTTCGTATATATATTTACAGTACTTCGTAATGCGGGAAACGCGCAGCGGAAAAGAAATACGAACGCTTCGTAATTCGAGAAACGCGCAGCGGAAAAGAAAAGGAAAATATATATCTTTAACCCCCTTTCTTGAGGTTGGGGAGTGAGTCCCGCACAGGTTATGTCCCAGAATGTAAGTGTGTGTGTGTGTTATGGTACCCGGGTACAATATTCAACTGGCCAGTGAATTGCTTATGAGGTATCTTCGACTAGTCAAGTTGGGGCCCTGTGGGTTTTGGAAACAAACAGCAGCATGCTTTCTATATTCACAACGGCCTGGAAGGCCTCTCACCCATCCGCCAGATACTTGATGCTCCGCTCGACCCAGGACGTCTCTCCGCTTGATGTTGACTGGGGTTCTCTTGGTTACTGGATCCGCTTTCTGGCTTTCTGCACCTGCCGCAAGATGTCCAGCTCACCGCCTGCTCTCCCTGTCCGATCGATCTGCGGTACTCCTAACTCGGGGTCCTCCAGCTTCCTCAATATCAGTGTGGGTAGTCTGGTGAATCACTGGGTCTTCCTCTGATAAGGCTGAATAACCCGGTTTTTAACTCTGTCAGGCCGCGCCTGCGCTCTGGCCTAGTCACGGTCTCGTTCTGCTGCACTGCGTCTTGCTCCTCTCACTCCCTGGCGCGCTCTGCCAGCTCTCTCCACGAGGCTCAGGATGTAAGCGTCTGTGTCCCACCCACTTCCTGTGTCCGCTCCCAAAGCATGCCGGGAAATGTAGTCCCAATGTTCAATGTCTCTCATCGCACTTGTCTCCCTCCGGTGGCCAAAAATAGGTACTGCCACGACAGGGAATTAAACCCAGCGCTACACCAGCATCAATTCTCATAGGTACACTTGCACAAAGTCAGGGATTTTGTACGATTATAGTCAGGTGTATGATCAACCAATTATACCAAACAACTGCTAATGATCATCAATGTCACACAGAGGTTGAAACCCAGTCATGAACTGAAACAGAAACAGCTGTGTAAGAGGCTTAAAACTGGGTGAGGAACAGCCAAACTCTGCTACCAAGGTGAGGTTGTGAAAGAATGTTTCATGTCATGACAAGATTGAGCACAGCAACAAGACACAAGGTAGTTATACTGCACCAACAAGGTCTCTCCCAGACAAAGATTTCAAAGCAGACTGGAGTTTCAAGATGTGCTGTTCAAGCTTTTGAAGAAGCACAAAGAAACGGGCAATGTTGAGGATCGTAGACGCAGTGGTCGGCCAAGGAAACTTAGTGCAGCAGATGAAAGACACATCAAGCTTATTGCCCTTCGAAATTGGAAGATGTACAGCAGTGCCCTCAGCTCAAAACTGGCAGAAACCAGTGGGACCCAGGTACACCCATCTACTGTCCGGAGAAGTCTGGCCAGAAGTGGTCTTCATGGAAGAGTTGCAGCCAAAAAGTCATACCTCCGACGTGGGAACAAGGCCAAGCGACTAAAGTATGCACGAAAACATAGGAACTGGGGTGCAAAAAAATGGCAGCATTGGATTGCTCTGGATTGATGAGTCAAAATTTGAAATATTTGGTTGTAGCAGAAGGCAGTTTGTTCGTCGAAGGGCTGGAGAGCAGTACAATAATGAGTGTCTGCAGGCAATAGTGAAGCATGGTGGAGGTTCCTTGAACGTTTGGGGCTGCATTTCTGCAAATGGAGTTGGAGATTTGGTCAGGATTAAAAGGTGTGCTCAATGCTGAGAAATACAGGCTGATACTTATCCATCATGCAATACCATCAGGGAGGCGTATGATTGGCCCCAAATTTATTCTGCAGCAGGACAACGACCCCAAACATACAGCCAAAGTCATTAAGAACTATCTTCAGCGTAAAGAAGAACAAGAAGTAATGGAAGTGATGGCATGGCCCCCACAGAGCCCTGATCTCAACATCATCGAGTGTGTCATGGATTACATGAAGAGACAGAAGGATGTGAGAAAGCCTACATCCACAGAAGATCTGTGCTTAGTTCACCAAGATGTTTGGAACAACCTAACAGCCGAATTCCTTCAAAAACTGTGTGCAAGTGTACCTAGAAGAATTGCTGCTGTTTTGAAGGCAAAGGGCGGTCACACCAAATATTGATTTGATTTAGACCTCTCTTTTGTTCATTCACTGCATTTTGTTCATTTATGAACATAAATGTGTAACACTTCCATTTGTGAAAGCATTCTTTCACACCTGCCTAAAACTTTTGCACAGTACCGTATATTAGGGATGCACCGATACCGATACCAGTATCGGTGCCGATACTACCGTTTTGACGAGTACTCGTACTCGTCAAAAATCGCCCGATACTTTTACCGATACTTCCGCTCCAGCGGGACAGCAATCGCGGCCTCCGGCGCTTCAATCGCGGCCTCCGGGCTTGAAACTGCTTGAATCGCGGCATCCGTGGCTTCAAACTCGGCCTCTGGCGCTCACTCTGTGCGTGTTCGTCGCACGAGTCAGCGCATCACCGCAGCGAGAGACTGACAGATCACGTGGGACTGGCTGCTAGTCATAAAAAGGAGTGGCACGTCTCACTAGAAGCAGGTGCGTATGTTCTGGCTGTCTCTTCCCCCCCCCCCCAAACGAAAAAAATATTTATTTTGCCCAGCAACTTGTTTTTGTTAGTTTGCAGGGGGAAGGGACAGACATACTATAAACTTTGAAGGCCTGATGCAGCGGTTCGGACTCAGAGGCCTGTCCTGACACTCCGATAAATAAGTTGCTGGGCAAAATAAATTATCGGAGTGCCGGGACAGGCCTCCGAACGGCTGCATCAGGCCTGCAAAGTTTATTGTTTATCTGTCCCTTCCCCCAACGAAGGAAAATAAATTGATAGGGGGGAAAACAGAGTGCTGGGACAGCAGGACTCTGAAGTTTATATTCAGTCTGTTTGTCCCCTCTCTCCCCCCACCGCCTAAACAAAAGAAAATAAATTGATAGGGGGAAAAACGGAGTGCTGGGGCAGTTATTATAAACAGTGATTATAGCAAATTAATATTCATTCATCTTTGACCATGCTGTGAATACAGAATGAATAAACAAAATGAAATATTTTCCCCTTTGCTGAATAGTGAATAGAATAGTGATTAATTATTATTAATCACTATTCAGCAATGGAAAAATAAATCATTCTTTCGTAGTTTTAGAAAAAATGTGTCCTGTCCCTTTAAGAAAAAGTATCGGTAATTGGTATCGGTGAGTACTTGAACAAAAGTATCGGTACTCGTACTTAAAAAAGTGGTATCGGTGCATCCCTACCGTATATACATATATTACACAGACCTCAGACCAGACACACACACAATATATATATATATATATATATATATACACACAGTTGTGTTCAAAATTATTCAACCCCCAATGCTGTAAAGGGTTTTAGGGAATTTTGTGTACATTTGTAATTGTATTCAGAATGAAATCCTACAAGGACTTTTTAAAGAACCATATGCAACTAAAATGACATCAATTGGTTTTGTAATACAGTAGTAAATGTTTCTTTTGTGAATTCTTCATTGACACAATTATTCAACCCCTTAAAGACTACCACATTGAAGAACAGAGGTTCATTCAAGTGTTTTCAATCAGGTATTGAAAACACCTGTGGCTGTCACGGAGCAGCAATAAAGCATAATAAGCACCAATTAGGCAGCTTTAAAATGACTGTGATACTCAGCTCCTTCTAGACATTTACTGGTGTGGTTACAAACATGGTGAAGTCAAGAGAATGGTCCTGGAAGACAAGAGAAGAGGTGATTACTCTTCACAGGAAGGGCAATTGCTATAAGAAGATTGCAAAGATGTTAAACATACCAAGAGAGACCATTGGAAGCATCATTCGCAAATTCAAGGCAAAGGGCACTGTTGAAACGCTACCTGGTCGTGGCAGAAAGAAGATGCTGACTTCGACTGCTGTGCGCTACCTGAAGCGTAGAGTGGAGAAAAGTCCCCGTGTGACTGCTGAGGAACTGAGAAAAGATTTATCAGATGTGGGTACTGAAGTTTCAGCTCAGACAATACGGCGCACACTGCGTAATGAAGGCCTCCATGCCACAACTCCCAGGCGCACCCCCTTGCTGTCTCCAAAGAATAAGAAGAGTCGACTGTAGTATGCCAAAAGTCATGTGGACAAACCACAGAAGTTTTGGGATAGTGTTCTGTGGACTGATGAAACAAAATTAGAACTGTTTGGGCCCATGGATCAACGCTATGTTTGGAGGAGGAAGAACAAGGCCTATGAAGAAAAGAACACCTTGCCTACTGTGAAGCGTGTGCAAGGTACCATGAATTCTCTTCAGTACCAGGAGATATTGGATGACAATGTGATGCAGTCCGTCACAAACCTGAGGCTAGGGAGACGTTGGACCTTGCAACAGGACAATGATCCCAAGCATACCTCCAATTCCACTAGAGCATGGTTGCAGATTAAAGGCTGGAACATTTTGGAGTGGCCATCGCAGTCACCTGACTTAAATCCGATTGAGAATCTCTGGTGGGACTTAAAGAAAGCAGTTGCAGTGCGCAAGCCTAAGAATGTGACTGAACTGGAGGCTTTTGCCCATGACGAATGGGCGAAGATACCCGTAGATCGCTGCAAGACACTTGTGTCAAGCTATGCTTCACGTTTAAAAGCTGTTATAACTGTAAAAGGATGTTGTACTAAGTACTAAGATTGAATGTCACTTGGGGGTTGAATAAAACTGATAATGATGTGAGCACAGAAAAGACATTTGTGGTTATTTCATTATAAATGTTATGTTATATTTGTCTGACCTACAGGTGCATCTTTGATTTAATTGTAAGCAAGATGACTGAATGATCAAAATCAATGTCAAACTGGCCAAAACACTCAATTTCAGTGGGGGTTGAATAATTTTGAACACAACTGTAATATATATATATATATATATATATATATATCAGCGGCAATCTGGGTCTTCTCAAAGGGATAGCCTTTATTGTTAAAAGTCAATGTTTCAGCTTGCCCCCCGCAAGCTTTCCTCAGGACCAGAGCATCAACCAGAATTATCATAACGTCACATAACATTCAAAATTCTGGCTGATGATTGGGGTTTTTCTTCCTCTTTTTTTTTTTGTTTTCATGTTTCTTTCAGCCTTCACTGTTTTATGTTTTTTGTTCTTTTCTTTTTCTCTTTTCCATTCAAGCTATATGATCTTATCTCTGTTGTTTTATTATGGGCCCAAGATCCCACATGCTTTCATTTTCCCATTTTGAACATACCGTTTGACTCTCACTCTTTTTGACATCTAACCCCCCCACCCATGTGACCCTTTATGTCCTAATGTTTAATTCTAGGAACTGATCAGTAAGCTTCCAGACCTGAGGAAGAGTGGTCACACTCTTGAAAGCTTGTCTTTTAAATGTTACGTTAGTCCAATAAAAAAAAGGTATTACTACGTACTGCTATACTCGTGATTTTGGCATCTGAACTAACACGGCCTATCGAATATATATATTATATAGTGTTTATTATTGCAGAAGCCACTTGCACATTACAGCAATTCGATGAATTGCATCCCAGAGCTCCTGTGCCACATTCCCCATATGCAGCAAGGAATTCTGGGTAGGATATGCAAATGACCCCTTTCTCACTTTTATGCATCCTGGGTCTGTTATTACACAGAACCCTAAAAATCAATGCTATGCCACACTGTGGCTTTGTAGCAGAGATAAGGTTTATGCAACTGGTCAAAGCCACTCCTAGGACAGCGCTGTTTCAGGTTTGCTGAACCCTCATCAGCTAGGAGGTAGGCATGACCAGTTGCAGTGGATGCGTGGACCATTTGGATTCTGCGCCCATGTCAAACTGATGTATACGGACATACACAGTACCGTTCTGCTGAATGGTTGGAAAACCAACCTTTCCCCATTCAGTGCGGGGTCAGGCAAGGCTGCCCTTTGTCACCACTGCTTTTAGTGTGCTGCAAAGAGCTTTTTGCCGAGTGCATCAGACTTAACCCAGGGATCAAAAGGGATACAACCACCAGGCGAACGTCAGAAGTCGGTGAAGTGCTCGCTCTACATGGACGATGTCACTGTCTTCTGCCGAGATGCAGATTCAGTTCGAACGCTAGCAGATACCTGCAACCTTAACTCCAGAAGGATATAGACATCTTAGAGAGAGTTCAGAGAAGGGCTACTAAAATGGTGTACGGCTTGAAGGAGAAAAGATACCAGGAAAGGGTTAATGATCTTAACATGTATAGCTTGGAAAAAAGACGAGACAGAGGAGATATGATAGAAACATTTAAATACGTAAAGGGAATCCACAAGGTAGAGGAAGGGAGAACATTTAAAAGGAAACAAAGTAGCAAAACAAGAGGACATAGTCTTAGATTAGAGGGGCAAAGGTTTAAAAGTAACATCAGGAAGCATTATTTTACTGAGAGGGTGGTGGATACATGGAACAGCCTTCCAGTAGAAGTGGTAGAGGCCAAAACAGTGATTGAATTTAAGCAGGCATGGGATAGGCATAAGGCTATCCTAAATAAAAAGATAAATCCAGGTAAAGTATCCATGTAATTGGGCAGACTAGATGGGCCGAAAGAAAATGTCGGCAGGTAAGAACCTATGTTTCTATGAACTCTTCGGCAGAGTGTCAGGTGCTAAGATTTACTATGGGAAGTCCGAAGCCATGCTGTTTGGTGGCTGGGAGGTGGCTACGGATCCCATTCCCTTCACCGTCGTCCAGACACCGCACCTCAGGATCCTGTGTGTCTGGTTCGGCAGAGAAGGGGCGGCCCTGAAAAGCTGGCAGGAGCGCTTGTCAAAGGTCATTCAGAAGGTCGGGCTCTGGGGTCTTCGGGACCTCACGATGGAGGGAAAGAAACTTGTACTGCAGATCGAGATTCTTCCCATGCTGTAGTACGTGGCACAGGCGTGCCCCCCCCCCCCCGATTACAGTCAGGAAGACCATCGCCAAAGCCGCCTTTCACTTTGTCTGGGCTTCCAGGATGGACAGTGTAAAGCACGTAGTAAAATGAAGACAAGATGGTGGGTTTTCTTTTCTTCATTTTATTTTGTTGGTGGGTTTTGGATATACCACTATATGGAGAGACGGCTGCTAATTCACTCCAAAACTTTATTACCATTGACTTTCTGATCCTTCAATTGAAACGCAATTGTATACGTATATTATTTTGAAGAGGAGTAAGTTTGGGTTGATTTTTCATGTTTGCATTTCCATGTACCCTTTTACACTGCCCTCCCCACCCCATACCCCACTCTTGTCCCACCCCTCCCTTCTATATCCCCCACCTTCTCCACTAGTGCAGTTAACTAATATGTAAGGGGGGCCGGGACTGGCGCTAATAAAGGTGATTCACACCAGTACAGCGTTACCCAGTTCCCCTAGACCAGGGGTCAGCAACCTTGGCTCCCGGATGTTTTTGGAACTACGTTTCCCATGTGGCTCAGTAAGCCTAATGGATGACCAAGCATCATGGGATATGTAGTTCCCAAAGCATCAGGGAGCCAAGGTTGCTGACCTCTGCCCTAGACCTTAGAAACACCAGGATGCATAATTCTGTGTGTGCCTGAAAGGGATACACCACATATTTATTTTCGTCGCGGTTTCGTCGGGGTGGTGTATTCCTGTATGTGGGGCTGTGTTGTAAGGCACAGAACTTTGAGTGTCTGTGCTGCGAATACAGTATATGATAAGCCTGTGGTGTAATGCACAGGGAATACCATGTGTGCTGCGTCACAAACCGGGACCGTGTTCAATCACGGCTGCATTTTTGAACCCGCGACGAATGCGTCGACGGGGTTAAAAACTGTTTTTTATTGCCAAATAAAAGCAATTTTTTTCAATCAAAAAAACAGCGCTGTCCTAGGAGTGGCTTTGACCAGTTGCATAAACCTTATCTCTGCTAGAAAGTCACAGTATGGCATAGCATTGATTTTAGGGTTCTGTCTAATAACAGACCCAGGATGCATAAAAGGGAGACACGGGTCATTTGCATATCCTACCCAGAATTCCTTGCTGCATATGGGGAATGTGGCACAGGAGCTCTGGGATGCAATTCTTTGAATTGCTATGATGTGCAAGTGGCTTCTGCAATAATAAACACACTTATTATAGTGTGGAGGCTTTTTAGCTCACTTTTAGTCCTCCACCACAACCCTTATAGATAGATATATATATATATATACACAGCCAAAATCCAGCACTCGTGGGTCCAACGTATTCACCTGCCCGGTGCAACGCCAACCATGGAAATAGAGCAAGTAAACGGCGGCACTCCAGGTCTTCTCAATAGGTATAAACTTTATTGATTAAAAGTCAACGTTTCAGCTTGCTCTCCTCTGCTTGCGGAGAGCAAGCTGAAACGTTGACTTTTAAACAATAAAGTTTATACCTTTTGAGAAGACCTGGAGTGCCGTCGCTTACTTGCTATAGATATATATATATATATATACACACACACACACACACACACTGCTCAAAAAAATAAACGGGAACACTTAAACAACACAAATGTAACTCCAAGTCAATCACACATCTGTGAAATCAAACTGTCCACTTAGGTAGCAACACTGATTGACAGTCAAGTCCACATGCTGTTGTGCAAAAGGAATAGACAAAAGGAGGGAAGAATAGGCTGGTAGCAAGACATCCCCAATAAAGGAGTGGTTCTGCAGGTGGTGACCACAGACCACTTCTCAGTTCCTATGATTTCTGGCTGATGGTTTGGTCACTTTTGAATGCTGGTGGTGCTGTAACTCTAGTGGTAGCATGAGACGGAGTCTACAACCCACACAAGTGGCAAGGGGTCAGTAATGGTGTGGGGTGGCATTTCTTTAGGGGGCCGCACAGCCCTCCATGTGCTCGCCAGAGGTAGCCTACCTGCCATTAGCTACCGAGATGAGATCCTCAGACCCCTTGTGAGACCATATGTTGGTGCGGTTGGCCCTGGGTTCCTCCTAATGCAAGACACTGCTAGACCTCATGTGGCTAAAGTGTGTCAGCAGTTCCTGCAAGACGAAGGCATTGATGCTATGGACAGGCCCGCCCGTTCCCCAGACCTGAATCCAATTGAGCACATCTGGGACATCATGTCTCGCTCCATCCACCAACGCCACATTGCACCACAGACTGTCCAGGAGTTGGGGGATGCTTTAGTCCAGGTGTGGGAGGAGATCCCTCAGGAGACCATCCGCCACCTCATCAGGAGCATGCCCAGGTGTTGTAGGGAGGTCATACAGGCAACGTGGAGGCCACACACACTACTGAGTCTCATTTTGACTTGTTTGAGGGACATTACAAAGTTGGATCAGCCTGTAGTGTTTAATTTTAATTTTGAGTGTAACTCCAAATCCAGACCTCCATGGGTTGCTCAATTTGATCTCCATTGATAATGTTTGTGTGATTTTGTTGTCAGCACATTCAACTATGTAATGACCACAGTATTTAATAAGAATATTTCATTCATATCTAGGATGTCTTATTTTTGAGTTCTTTATTTTTTTGAGCAGTGTGTATAATATATATATATATATATATATATATTACAGTGGCAAGAAAAAGTATGTGAACCCTTTGGGATTACGTTGAGTTTTGCATGAATTGGTCATAAAATGTGCTCTAATCTTCATCTAAGTCACAACAATTTGAAAAACAGAGTCTGCTTAAAATAATACAACACAAACATTATATGTTTTCATGTGTTTATTGAACATAACATGTAAACATTCACAGTGCAGGGTGGAAAAAGTATGTGAACCCCTAGCCTAATGACTTCTCCAAGAGCTAATTGGAGCCAGGACTGAGCCAACCTTGAGTCCAATCAGTGTGATATTATTGGATGTGTTGCTGAAAGCTGTCCTGCCCTTTAAAAACACACACCAGTTTTGGGTTTACTGCTTTCAAGAAGCACTGCCTGATGTGAACCATGCTTCGCAGAAAAGAACTCTCAGAAGACCTACGATCAAGAATTGTTGATTTGCATGAAGCTGGAAAGGGTTACAAAAGTATCTCCAAAAGCCTTGATGTTCCTTTGTCCACGGTAAGACAGACTGTCTACAAATGGAGAAAGTTCAGCACTGTTGCTACTCTCCTTAGGCGTGCTCTTCCTGTAAAAATGACTGCAAGAACACAGCGCAGAATGCTTAATGAGGTAAAGAAGAATCCTAGAGTGTCAGCTAAAGACTAACAGAAATCTCTGGCACATGCTAACATTTTTGTTTAAGGAAAACATTAAAACAAGAATGGAGTACATGGGAGGACACCACGGAGCAAGCCAATGCTGTCCAAAAAGAATATTGCAGCACGTTTGAAGTTTGCAAAAGAGCATCTGGATGTTCCACAGCACTGCTGGCAAAATATTCTGTGGACAGATGAAACCAAAATTGAGTTGTTTGGAAAAAACACACAACATTATGTGTGGAGAAAAAAAGGCACAGCACACCAGCATCAAAACCTCATCCCCACTGTAAAACATGGCGGAGGGAGCATCATGGATTGGGGCTGCTTTGCTGCGTCAGGGCCTGGACAGATTGTTGTCATTGATGGAAAAATTTATTCCAGAGTTTATCAAGACATTTTGCATGAAAACGTAAGACCATCTGTCTGCCAACTGAAGCTCCGCAGAGGATGGGTAATGCAACAGGACAATGACCCAAAGCATACAAGTAATTCAACAAAAGAATGGCTTCAACAAAACAAAATAGCCTTCTGGAATGGCCCAGACAGAGTCCTGACCTCAACCTGATTGAAATGCTGTGGCATGACCTTAAGAGAGCGATTCACACAAGACATCCCAAGAATATTGCTACACTGAAACAGTTTTGTGAAGAGGAGTGGTCCAAAATTACTCCAGATCGTTGTGCAGGTCTGATCTGCAACTACAAGAAACGTTTGGTTGAGGTTATTGCTGCCAAAAGGAGGGTCAACCAGTTATTAAGTCCAAAGGTTCACATACTTTTTCCACCCTGCACTGTGAATGTTTACATGTTCTGTTCAATAAAAACAAGAAAACATATAATGTTTGAGTTGTGTTATTTTAAACAGACTGGGTTTTTCAAATTGTTGTGACTTATAGTTGTGTTCAAAATTATTCAACCCCCAATGCTGTAAAGGGTTTTAGGGAATTTAGTGTACATTTGTAATTGAATTCAGAATGAAATCCTACAAGGACTTTTTAAAGAACCATATGCAACTAAAATGACATCAATTGGTTTTGTAATACAGTAGTAAATGTTTGTGAATTCTTCATTGACACAATTATTCAACCCCTTAAAGACTACCACTCTTAAGTACAGAGGTTCATTCAAGTGTTTTCAATCAGGTATTGAAAACACCTGTGGATGTCACGGAGCAGCAATAAAGCATAATAAGCACCAATTAGGCAGCTTTAAAATGACTGTGATACTCAGCTCCTTCTAGACATTTACTGGTGTGGTTACAAACATGGTGAAGTCAAGAGAATGGTCCTGGAAGACAAGAGAAGAGGTGATTACTCTTCACAGGAAGGGCAATGGCTATAAGAAGATTGCAAAGATGTTAAACATACCAAGAGAGACCATAGGAAGCATCATTCGCAAATTCAAGGCAAAGGGCACTGTTGAAACGCTACCTGGTCGTGGCAGAAAGAAGATGCTGACTTCGACTGCTGTGCGCTACCTGAAGCGTAGAGTGGAGAAAAGTCCCCGTGTGACTGCTGAGGAACTGAGAAAAGATTTGTCAGATGTGGGTACTGAAGTTTCAGCTCAGACAATACGGCGCACACTGCGTAATGAAGGCCTCCATGCCTTACAGGGGCTTGAGGTGGTCTACTTTTAAGTGGGCTATTTTCAAGTGGAGTTAAAAACAGGAATTCTACCTGTACTGGTCTGGTTTGTATCTTTAGAGGGAGAGAAACCTCTGGTTTATTTGTCAATTTAATTTCTCTTTTTGGTTTTTTTTTTCTGCTGGTTTTTTTTTTTTTTTTCTGTTGTGCTTTTTGGTTGTTTTTTTTTCCCTGGGTGGCTGGTGACTTGTTAATTGGGGGTAGCCTGTCAGGTGATTTCACTTGTATGGCTACATAATCTCAGGGGCAACTCACTGAGCTTGCTTACAGGGGCTTGAGTGGTCTACTTTTAAGTGGGCTATTTTCAAGTGGAGTTAAAAACAGGAATTCTACCTGTACTGGTCTGGTTTGTATCTTTAGAGGGAGAGAAACCTCTGGTTTATTTGTCAATTTAATTTTCTTTTTGGTTTTTTTTTCTGCTGTTTTTTTTTTTTTTCTGTTGTGCTTTTTGGTTGTTTTTTTCCCTGGGTGGCTGGTGACTTGTTAATTGGGGGCGTGTAGCCTGTCAGGTGATTTCACTTGTATGGCTACATAATCTCAGGGGCAACTCACTGAGCTTGCTTACAGGGGCTTGAGGTGGTCAAGTGGGCTATTTTCAAGTGGAGTAAAAAACAGGAATTCTACCTGTACTGGTCTGGTTTGTATCTTTAGAGGGAGAGAAACCTCTGGTTTATTTGTCAATTTCTCTTTTTTTTTTTTTTCTGCTGTTTTTTTTTTTTTTCTGTTGTGCTTTTTGGTTGTTTTTTTTTCCCTGGGTGGCTGGTGACTTGTTAATTGGGGCGTGTAGCCTGTCAGGTGATTTCACTTGTATGGCTACATAATCTCAGGGGCAACTCACTGAGCTTGCTTACAGGGGCTTGAGGTGGTCTACTTTCAAGTGGGCTATTTTCAAGTGGAGTTAAAAACAGGAATTCTACCTGTACTGGTCTGGTTTGTATCTTTAGAGGGAGAGAAACCTCTGGTTTATTTGTCAATTTAATTTCTCTTTTTGGTTTTTTTTTCTGCTGTTTTTTTTTTTTTTTCTGTTGTGCTTTTTGGTTGTTTTTTTTTCCCTGGGTGGCTGGTGACTTGTTAATTGGGGGCGTGTAGCCTGTCAGGTGATTTCACTTGTATGGCTACATAATCTCAGGGGCAACTCACTGAGCTTGCTTACAGGGGCTTGAGGTGGTCTACTTTTAAGTGGGCTATTTTCAAGTGGAGTTAAAAACAGGAATTCTACCTGTACTGGTCTGGTTTGTATCTTTAGAGGGAGAGAAACCTCTGGTTTATTTGTCAATTTAATTTCTCTTTTTGGTTTTTTTTTCTGCTGTTTTTTTTTTTTTTTCTGTTGTGCTTTTTGTTGTGTTTTTTTTCCCTGGGTGGCTGGTGACTTGTTAATTGGGGGCGTGTAGCCTGTCAGGTGATTTCACTTTTATGGCTACATAATCTCAGGGGCAACTCACTGAGCTTGCTTACAGGGGCTTGAGGTGGTCTACTTTCAAGTGGGCTATTTTCAAGTGGAGTTAAAAACAGGAATTCTACCTGTACTGGTCTGGTTTGTATCTTTAGAGGGAGAGAAACCTCTGGTTTATTTGTCAATTTAATTTCTCTTTTTGGTTTTTTTTTCTGCTGTTTTTTTTTTTTTTTCTGTTGTGCTTTTTGGTTGTTTTTTTTTCCCGGTGGCTGGTGACTTGTTAATTGGGGGCGTGTAGCCTGTCAGGTGATTTCACTTGTATGGCTACATAATCTCAGGGGCAACTCACTGAGCTTGCTTACAGGGGCTTGAGGTGGTCTACTTTTAAGTGGGCTATTTTCAAGTGGAGTTAAAAACAGGAATTAAATAACAGGTATCGTTGTTTATATATTTGTATCTTGTTTTGGGTATGAGTGTTAGCAAGCTTGAAGGTTTGACCCAGTGCACATCCTGCTGCATGTATGCATGTCTGGAGGAATCCTTCCAGGGTCCATATCTCTGTAGCAAGTGTGAACGTGTAGCTCTTCTGGAAGCTCGTATTGGAGATCTGGAAGGGCACATCGTAACGCTGAGGCAGATTGACAATCTTGAAAGGAGCCTGCTTCTCACGGAGCAAAGTATAGTTGAGGAATCTAGGGGTGTGGGAGGAGTGGAGTTAACCGGGGAACAGGTTGGTAGCTGGGTGTCAGTGACACGTGGTAGCAGGGGGGGAGGGAAGAGGAAAAGGTTGGCTAGTCCTGATCTTGCGCACACCAACAGATTTGCCCCCTGAGCGAAGATGTTGGGTGCAGCAGCTCAGGTGTAGCAGTACTGGAGGCTGCTCCCTCTAACAGCCGGGGGATCAGCCCACCAAGTAAGGGAGGGATAAAGAGGGCAAGTAAGCCTAGACAGGTTGTGGTGGTAGGGGACTCTATTATTAAGAGAGTAGACAGGGTAATCTGTCGCGCTGATCGCCTTAACCGGACAGTTTGCTGTCTGCCGGGTGCCCGTGTTAGGCATGTGGTTGACAGAGTTGATAGATTATTGGGAGGGGCTGGAGATGACCCAGCTGTCATGGTCCATATTGGTACCAATGACAAAGTAAGCGGAAGATGGAAGGACCTGAAGAATGATTTCAGGGAATTAGGAAGTAAACTGAAGAAGAGGTCCTCCAAGGTAGTATTTTCTGAGATCCTACCTGTGCCACGTGCTACAGTGGAAAGGCAGCGGGAGATTAGGGAGGTCAATGCGTGGCTTAAAGCTTGGTGCAGGAAGGAGGGCTTTGGGTTTTTAGAGCACTGGGCTCATTTTGCACTGGGGTACAATCTGTATAGTTGTGATAGATTGCACCTGAATGGAAGAGGGTCTGCTGTGCTAGGGGAGAGGATGGTTAAAAGGTTGGAGGAGACTTTAAACTAGTGGAAGGGGGGAGGGATACAGTATCTTACAAAATGGAGACAGAGCAGATAGCGGAAGGGTTTCAGTTCAGACTAAGGGGGGTGGAGCCGGGGGGATGGGTAATGTAAGAACAGTGGAGGCATGTAATGTAAAGTCGCATTCAGCATGTGTGGGTAGAGACAACATTAAATGTATGCTTGCTAATGCAAGGAGCCTCAATAACAAGATGGGGGAACTAGAGTAATAGCATACACTAAGCAATACGACATTATAGGAATAACAGAAACATGGTGGGACGAAACGCATGACTGGGCTGTAAACTTAAACGGTTATACATTGTTTAGAAAGGATAGGAAACATAAGAAAGGGGGTGGAGTGTGTTTATATGTAAATCAGGATTTAAAGCCTAATATTACACAACTGGAAAGTGATGAGGGAAATGTGGAATCCTTATGGGTAAATATTTCGTTGGGGAATAAACAGGGAAGTCAATTATTGGTTGGCATATGTATAAACCACCTAATATAGATAATGATGAGGAAGAACAACTGTTAGAGCAAATTAGGAAGGCTGCACATCATGGCAGCACTTTAATTATTGGAGATTTTAATTACCCGGACATAAATTGGGATAGTGGGACTAGTAATTCAGCAAAGGGAATCCGGTTCCTGAACATTTTAAATGATACCTTCATGTCACAACTGGTAGAAACACCAACTAGAGAGGATAACTGTCTGGACCTGGTTATAACAAATAATGTGGATCTTTTCTCAAATATTAATGTAAAAGAACAGTTGGGAAATAGCGACCATAACATGGTGACTTTTGAAATAAACTCAAAAAAACACATTCATAAGGGGCATGCTAAAATATATAATTTTAAAAAGGCCAACTTTATTAAAATAAAGGAAGCTCTCAATGTCATTGACTGGCAAAAACTCTTTCACGGGAAAAACACTGAGGATAAGTGGAATATCTTTAAACTAACACTAGAAAAGTACACGTCACAATATATTCCACTGGTTAATAAATATAAAAGAAACAGACTGAAACCAATGTGGCTTAGTAGGAAGGTAACTAAGGAAATGAAAAATAAAAAGAAGGCATTTAAAGCTTTTAAATTTGATAAATCTGAGGCATCCTATAAAGCATATAGGGCAGCCAATAAAGCATGTAAAAATGCGATTAGATGGGCTAAACTAGAAAATGAAAAAGAAATAGCCAAGAGAGCAAGACCAACCCTAAAAGATTCTTTAGGTACATAAATTCTAAAAAACCCAAGAGTGAAAATGTAGGTTCACTAAAATCTGAGTCAGGGTTATTGTTAACTGAAGATCAGGATAAGGCAGAAATTTTAAATGATTATTTTTCTTCAGTATTTATCAAAGAGAAACCTATAACAGGAGACATGAAATTCATTAATAAAAACTTACTAATACAAAGTGACTGGTTGACTCAGGACAAGGTTTTACACAAATTAAACAATGTGAATGTTAATAAAGCCCCAGGGCCAGATGGAATTCACCCGCGAGTACTAAGAGAGCTATGTGTTGAAATATGTAAACCTCTGTTCTTAATCTTTCAAGATTCTTTTCTTTCAGGAATAGTACCAGAGGATTGGAGAAAAGCTGACGTGATCCCTATATTTAGAAAGGTTTAAAATTTGTGCCTGGGAATTATAGACCTGTGAGCTTAACATCTGTGGCTGGGAAAGTATTTGAGGGGTTACTAAGGGATAATATTCAGGAATTTATTGGGAGGTATAATGTAATTGGCAAAAATCAGCATGGTTTCATGAAACACAGATCATGTCAGACTAACCTAATTACGTTCTATGAGGAAGTAAGTAGAAGTATAGATCAGGGGGTCGCAGTGGATGTGATTTACTTAGATTTTGCCAAAGCTTTCGACACAGTTCCACACAAAAGGTTACTACTTAAATTAAGAAAAAATGGTCTAGATGAAAATACTTGTTCTTGGATAGAAAACTGGCTAAAAGATAGGGTACAGAGAGTGGTCATAAATGGTACATTTTCAAGATGGACACCAGTGGTAAGTGGTGTCCCTCAGGGGTCTGTTATAGGACCAATACTATTCAATTTATTTATAAATGACCTTGAGATAGGCATTGAAAGTCATGTATCAGTGTTTGCAGATGACACAAAGCTAGGAAAAGTAATACAATGTGAGCAGGATGTTACTTCGCTGCAGAGGGATTTAGATATATTGGGGGACTGGCACTTAAATGGCAGATGAGATTTAATCTAGATAAATGTAAAGTTATGCACTTTGGAGTGAAGAACACACAAGCAATTTATACCCTAAATGGTACGGAGTTAGGAAATCCAAGCAGGAGAAGGATTTGGGAATAATCATAGACTTCAAACTAACAGGGTTATCCAAAGAGTTCGAAAAGTCACCGCACGTTCGGTGACTTTTCGTTCTCTTCAATTCGGTTCCTTTTGCCGATTGCATTTCGGTGACCCTGCGGTGTATTCAGCAAGCACCACAGGGTCCCCGAATTGCAGGGAAAAGCTGCCGCAAACCTGACGAAAACTAACGAATGCACGCTGAAAACAAGCAAAAACATCTGGATTAACCTTCGAAGAGGAGCCGAACAGGAGCCGAAAAGGAGCCGAATCACACAGAGCCGAAGCAGCTGTGACGTAGAGGAGGCAGTGAATAAATTAGAAAAACCATTTGTATGAATCTGGGAAAAAGAAAAGCTGTTTGCAAAGAAACTACTGAGCGAAAATGTCTGAAATTTTCACAGGAGGTCCAGGGAATGATAATAAAGAGGGCTGTTACAAAAAAAATAAGTAAACTGAAAAAAAAAAAAAAAAAAAATCGGACTTTTAATTTTTTTTAAAAAATTCAGAAAAATGCTTAAAAGTATCCTAAAAAATCTATAAATAAAGAGACTTTTTGCTGCAGAATTTTATAATGAACGGTTTATTAGATATTGAATTAATACGGGAATATTTTTAACATTGAAGCCTATGGGATTCTCCTGAATAAATTTGCCGAATTAAACCACCGAATGGCAGGGCATTAGGGGAACCTTTCACTGCTGGTTTGTGTTCTCTGAATAGCCGAAGCAGTGCTTTTTCATGGGGATTTCACTGCTCTCGAACAGGGACCGAACAGGCACCGTATGTTCAGGCAATTCGACAGGATTTGGCGAATTGCCTGCTCTCTGGATAGCCGAATGGTCAGGAAAGGCAACCGAACGCTGATTTTCAGCGTTCGGTTACCTTTCTCAAGCAATTCGAATCTCTTTGGATAACCCTGTAAGTAACAATGTGCAATGTCAAACAGCAGCCGCCAAGGCCAGCAAAGTACTGGCATGCATTAAAAGGGGAGTTCACTCACGGGATGAAAACATAATTTTGCCTCTGTATAAATCAATGGTCAGGCCGCACCTTGAATATGCCGTGCAATTTTGGGCACCTGTCTTAAAAAAAGATATTATATCGTTAGAAAAAGTGCAGAGACGGGCAACTAAATTAATAAGGGGGATGGAAGGTTAAGTTATGAGGAAAGACTAACAAGCTTAAACCTGTTTAGTTTAGAGAAAAGGCGCCTTAGAGGGGATCTGATAACCTTATATAAATATATACGGGGCCATTATCAACCATTGTCTGATAACCTATTCATTAACAGGACTATACATAGGACAAGGGGTCATCCATTTAGACTGGAAGAAAGAAAATTTAGCTTAAAGCATAGGAAGGGTTATTTTACGGTGAGAACAATCAAGCTGTGGAATTCTCTGCCTGTTGAGGTGGTTGGGTCAGAGTCTGTACAGACTTTTAAAAAACGACTGGATGACTTCCTGCAGACACAGAATATTAAGGGTTATAATATTTAATATGTGGGTAAAAGCTTCTTGATCCAAGGAGAAATCTGACTGCCATTCTGGGGTCAAGAAGGAATTTTTTTCCCAGTACGTTGCATATTGGCAAGCATTCAGACTGGGTTTTTTGCCTTCTTTTGGATCAACAGCAGTAGGTTATGTGGGAGAGGCTGAACCCGATGGACGCATGTCTTTTTTCAGCCTATATAACTATGTAACTATGTAACTATGCCAGAACTCCCAGGCGCACCCCCTTGCTGTCTCCAAAGAATAAGAAGAGTCGACTGCAGTATGCCAAAAGTCATGTGGACAAACCACAGAAGTTTTGGGATAGTGTTCTGTGGACTGATGAAACAAAATTAGAACTGTTTGGGCTCATGGATCAACGCTGTTTGGAGGAGGAAGAACAAGGCCTATGAAGAAAAGAACACCTTGCCTACTGTGAAGCATGGCGGGGGGTCAATCATGCTTTGGGGCTGTTTTGCTTCTGCAGGTACAGGGAAGCTTCAGCGTGTGCAAGGTACCATGAATTCTCTTCAGTGCCAGGAGATATTGGATGACAATGTGATGCAGTCCGTCACAAACCTGAGGCTTGGGAGACGTTGGACCTTTCAACAGGACAATGATCCCAAGCATACCTCCAGGTCCACTAGAGCATGGTTGCAGATTAAAGGCTGGAACATTTTGGAGTGGCCATCGCAGTCACCTGACTTAAATCCGATTGAGAACCTCTGGTGGGACTTAAAGAAAGCAGTTGCAGTGCGCAAGCCTAAGAATGTGACTGAACTGGAGGCTTTTGCCCATGACGAATGGGCGAAGATACCCGTAGATTGCTGCAAGACACTTGTGTCAAGCTATGCTTCACATTTAAAAGCTGTTAGTACAAAATCCTTTTACAGTTTTAAGTACTAAGATTGAATGTCACTTGAGGGTTGAATAAAACTGATAATGATGTGAGCACAGAAAAGACATTTGTGGTTATTTCATTATAAATGTTATGATATATTTGTCTGACCTACACGTGCCTCTTTGATTTAATTGTAAGCAAGATGACTGAATGATCAAAATCTATTTGAAACTGGCCAAAACACTCAATTTCAGTGGGGGTTGAATAATTTTGAACACAACTGTAGATGAAGATCAGAGCACATTTTATGACCAATTCATGCAAAACTCCACGTAATCCCAAAGGGTTCACATACTTTTTCTTGCCACTGTATATATATTTATATTACACAGAGCTCAGACCAGACATAAATATAGACCTCAGACCAGACACATACATACATACATACATACATACGTATATTATATCAGACCACAGACCAAACGCTGGGGAAGTTGGCCGGATTCATTAAAAGCATTTGGCCAGCGTTCCCCTCCGGCTGGCCGCATTACTTTACCCAGCGGTGGGTGCGGTCGCAGGGCTGTGACGCGATCACGCGGCCGCTGGGCAGTGGAGGCTGAGTCATGGTTCACGCCGTCGCTGCCATGGGAAGAAGGCCAAAGGTGGTACTGCACCCTCCTGACTGGACCTATACAGCATCTTTCTGGCTACGCCACCTTGTACCTTCTCTCAGGCTGTGTCTACTACAGGTGCTACCACTAATAGGCCTGTCATTCCCATTATAAGGGTGGAACACCCATGATCCAGTGCTGCACTGTCTCACTTACTCCCTGGTAGCCTTTCTCCTAGACCTGCTCCCATCCTCTACTGTTATTGATTCCCCGTGTACCGACTTCTTGCTTTGGAGTTTAACCACGTTTGCCAGCCGCCTGCCACGACCTATTGCATGGACTACATGACTACGTATACTGCCTGTTGTTACCAAGCCTCCCGTGCCTGATGCTGCCGTCAAGACTCCCGTGCCTGATGCTGCCGTCAAGCATCCCGTGTCTGATGCTGCCGTCAAGCATCCCGTGTCTGATGCTGCCGTCAAGCATCCCGTGTCTGATGCTGCCGTCAAGCATCCCGTGTCTGATGCTGCCGTCAAGCATCCCGTGTCTGATGCTGCCGTCAAGCATCCCGTGTCTGATGCTGCCGTCAAGCATCCCGTGTCTGATGCTGCCGTCAAGCATCCCGTGTCTGATGCTGCCGTCAAGCATCCCGTGTCTGATGCTGCCGTCAAGCATCCCGTGCCTGATGCTGCCGTCAAGCATCCCGTGTCTGATGCTGCCGTCAAGCATCCCGTGCCTGATGCTGCCGTCAAGCATCCCGTGCCTGATGCTGCCGTCAAGCATCCCGTGCCTGATGCTGCCGTCAAGCATCCCGTGCCTGATGCTGCCGTCAAGCATCCCGTGCCTGATGCTGCCGTCAAGCATCCCATTCCCTCTGTCTCCTGTTGTATGTAAGTCTCCTACTGGGTTTTCCCTCAGTGTCTCCCTGTATCTGGTTCCTCCCTGCATTGCCTCCCCAGACATCTCCATTCCTGCCTGTCCATATTGTTGTACACTTACGTGGCTCAGCTTGTTTATCACCGCGCATTGGGCTCATACCCTATTCCCCTCTGCCAGGACCGGCTGTGACACTGCCTCCAGCCAAGATCTCGCGGGAGCCTCCCGTGAGATCTCAGCTGGAGGCAGAGTCACAGCCTCCACTGCCCGGCGGCCGCGTCACAGCCCTGCCACCGGTCCCACCGCTGTGTAAAGTAATGCGGCCAGCCGGAGGGGAACGCCGGCAATGCTTTAATGCATCTGGTCAGCTTCCCCAGCCCCACGGATACCGGCAAGCCGGCCCAGCCCTGGCTTCCAGTATCGGGGGGGGGGGGGGTATCGGGCCATTTGCACGAGTACCAAGTACTCGTGCAAACGGCAGGATCGACACCGATACTAGTATCGGTGCATCCCTACTTTTATTCTCCCAGTTGCCACTTCTTAAGTAGCCTGGATCACAATACACCCCCTGCTGCTTTATCTAAGCATTCTCGCCTCATTAAACTGTTAAAGCACAGCGACAAAATAAAATGATTGTTATTTCCCATGATGCAACATTTACCAAACTAAATGTATTTTTTCCTTTTTACATGCAATTACTTCAAAGAAAAAAACAGCAGCATGTGTTTTATAAAGTGGTTTTATTTGTAATGCACAAGTATTCTAGTTACTGCTTATGTAAGTGATAGTGTCCCTTTAACCTGCAATTTTATACTGGCAAACTAAATTGAACTCTAGTAAATACAATGGTAAGAATGGTGGATAACTTCGACTGAAAGGGATATCCTGATTGGGTTTTTGGCTATCCCAACCTGAGTCGTTCAGTGCCTGGCATTGGCCGATACGGAGGGCCACGGAGGAGAACTGAGAAGCTATGGGCCCAACAGGGCAAGGACTCGGAGGTCGGACCCACTTGATAAAGCCGATTACTCAAAAATTCTGAGATTGGCTCCCGATAGCAAAAACGTATGTGGAAACAACAGTAAACAGCAACGCATTCAATCTTATCAGTTCACTAAATAGATCATGGTATCGCTGCACCTCTTCTACCATGGTTCAATGAAGTTCAGGGTGAATAACGCCTTATATTTTAGTCAAACTATCAGCATATATTTTTGATAGGAGTTTTTTTTAATGAATTTATTTGAGAATACTTGACTTCATCACCCTGCAAATAATCCTGATGAAAGAAATGTGCTACAGTTTGTCAACATTTCAGAAATTCCACATGTAATAAATAGTTTTGCTTGCTGAAAAGTCCTAGGAGTGTTTTTTTTTTTCCTTTTTCCAATATGCTGGATAACGGTTGACCAGAACACTGGGCAATGTTGCAATGAAGTCGAGTGCAGGGCAGATCTGTCATGTATATTATATATATATCCCCATAAATTGCCTGCTACAGCCAGCTAGAGAATGCACAAATGCCTCAGTGCAAAAAATCCCCCAGGAAATATGCAACAAATACGAAGAGAGGGATGCACATGATGTCTTCCAAAAATAAAATAAAAAACTTCAACAAATGCACATTAAAATAATTCCTGTGAACTTGCCCAACGTGTCGGTCCCATACAAGCCTTGGGGCCAAAACGTTGGGTAAGTTTATTTATAAAGTATTTTACCAGGAAGGATACATTGAGATTTCTCTCGTTTTCAAGTATGTCCTGGGTTCACAGGAACTATTTTAATGTACATTTATTAAAGTTTTTTATTTTATTTTTGGAAGACCTCATGTACATCCCTCTCTTCGTATTTGTTTGGTGTTATATATATATATATATATAACACCAAACACCAGAGTATAGCAGTACTTAGTGATACTTTTTTTATTGGACTAATGTTACACCAGTAATACCCAGAAACAGGACGTCGTACAGAATGGGAGCACACGTTGCAACAAGTCCCTCTGCAAACATATATGTGACAGCAGCACTGCCAGGCACAATAACACCACATACAACATCAAGGGCTCGTACATCTGCACGTCGGCCAATGTTCTGTACATGATCCAGTGCACGGCCTGCAGAAAGGGCTGCTATATTGGTGAAACTGGCCTTAAACTAAATAAATCTCAAGATGAACCTGCACAGACACTCCATCAAGAACCATCAGGAAAATAAATATTGCACCCTGGTCAGACATCACTTTAACCTTTCCAGCTGTGCAACGTACCATGCCATCCGCACGGCGTTGGGGACTTGAAGGCGCAGTACATACTTCTATGCACTGCTGACTTCAATGGGCCGCCACCGCCGCTCCCTGCAGCCGGTGCACGCTGTTGGCTGCAGACAGATGGCCTTAACTCAGGTCGCTCCCCTTCAGCCAATGACGGGTGTCATCTGCAGGGCGGGCCAGTACGCCTCGCCGCTGATAACCCTCTCCTGACAGGCAACACATGCCCATCATTAAGGAGTTAATCTGACAGGCCACTCCATCCAGAATCTCAGGATTAAAAGCCCTCAAAAAGGAAATTTTAAAGACTCTAATGAACGTAGGACATTCAAAATAAAAATGATCACATATTTATTTTTAACACCATAAAAAGGAGTGTGTAAAAATACTCAATGTAGATTTTTTTTTTTTTTTTTTTTTTTTTACACATTTTTATTTATCTTGGATCAGTACAAAGATATAGTTAGAAAGACAACGTACAATAAACAAATCACAATTAAAAGTGCAATGCGAAACCGTAAAATCCGATATTTTACGACTGAGTAGTAAACAGTACAAAACATAGCAGTCAAAATATAGTTATAAAGTCCGGAAACGTGAAACATTGGTTTTTTTTTTTTAACTATCATAATGTCACATAGCATTCAGCATTGTACTTGGTTTATATGGGGTTTTTTCACTCCTCTTTTCCCCTTCTGTTTCTTTGAAGTTGCGTCATTGACTTTTTCCTCATTAGGCACATCATGATGCTCATCTGTTTTTTTTTTTTTAATGGGCCTAGGATCGGTCCTGTTTCTTTACTCTTCTCGACCATAACATTCCACTATTAGGGCCCTATTACATTCTTCACGCAAAAACGCATGCGCAATGCGTGAATTTTTGTGCGAAGCGTTAACGCTTCTAAATTAACGGTGGTATTACAATCCTAGCGCATTTTTTCATCCGTCAAAAAATAACGTGCGTAAAACGGACGCGCATTAACGTTGCGTGCAGAAATCGGTGTGCGGACTGTTTTTTCACGCGATTCAGCCAATCAGAATTGAGAACCACAATTATCTCACGTTAAGTTTTTGCACCTGTCAATCTGCGCATATATGCTGCATCGATAATAAATGCACACACAACACATTATTGTTTGGGTATGCGTAGAATGTGTAACTATACTATGCTGTATTTTTTTTTTTTTGGGTTAGTGTAGTTGGGTTCGGCCAGGATTTACCATTAACATCAGCTTTTAGGAGTTGTTAAAATTATGCGCGCAAAGGTTGTGCGTTAATTCCTGCGCATAGATTGTAATACCATCCGCGTACCAGCGCATAAACGCATTTGCGCTCACAATGTTAAGTATAGGACGCGCGCAGTATAGGACGCGCGCAATACAGTAAGCTCGCAAAGGGTTCGTGCAGGTTCACCCGCGTTAGACGATTACGCAGGTTTGTTGCGCTGACTTTGTAATACGACATTCTGCACAAAGGGTTTTGCCCCTCGCGCTAATGCGTTTTTGCTCACGCGTTAACGTTTGCATGAAGAATGTAATAGGGCCCTTAGTATTTCTGACACCCATCCTAACCGCACTCTTCTGTTGGCGCTTTATTGTTCTGTTCTACGATTTTGCTCAGTATAGCTTCCAGATCTGAAGAATAGAGGTATACTCTCGAACGCTTGCCTTCTAAATGTAAACGCTAGTTCAATAAAAAGGTATTGAAGGAGAATCAGGCTGAAGAATGGTTGTTACTATGAGCCAGGCAGCCATCTTGTGCAGAATATTGGTTCACCAGTAAATAGAATAGATTTTTATTAAATGTGCAAAGTAGAGCTTACATAGAATTCCAAGAATGCGTGGCAGATTAGAAAGCTAGCAATAAAACCAGACAGAATCCAGCCGGCTCTTGGCATGGAGAGACAGGAAGATTTATGAATGAGGCAAGGTCACTGAGATGTGCAGAGGAACAAAGAAAACATAGAGAACAGACCAGGCCCCAGGCTATCTGAATAAACATAGCCGATAGCACAACAAATCACAGACTGTCAAACTAACATGAAGTGTATCAATTTATAGTTATATGTGGAATGTCCTTTGTGTTTGGGCTAATGATGGGAGGTATTAACCCACGTGGGGTGGAATAAAGTGTCATCGGGAGGTGGGCTAATTGGGATGTACCTAATTACGTATTTTTGGGTATAAGATCCCTTGCACGGGGGGAGAAGGGGCTCACTCTTTGCGATTCAATCCTGTGTGGGCACTTGTGTGACGACACAATAAAGTTTGCCTTTCCTGAAGAGACTCGTGTTTGGACAATCCTTGCTTGTGTCTGGTCCGGCGCCGTTCTGAAAGTGAACCTGTCTGACTCCGGTTACATTTCTGGGGACTCGATAGCCGGGATAACGGGCCTTTTGCCAAGACACAGGCAACGGCTGCTGAACACAGTGCGGCGATATTGACTGCAGGTGCACGAGAATCCCGCTGGTTGGGCGTCCGTTGAAGGTGAGCTGACATCTGCAGGCGCCAAGCAGGATTTCCTGTTCAGTGGACCTCGTCTCGTCCCAAACGGACCCCTGACCCGGGAACAACTGGCATTGAGTCTGAGGAAACAGCGAGCAGCGCCGGCGATAGGTAACGTGTCTTCTGTGTTTTGTATGTCTAAAAGGAGATACCGGTATCTAAGGGAAATGTCCGACTGAGATAGACGGATAAGAGGATGCGATGGCCACCATCCTATTGGCATATCTAGCCCGCCGCTGATAGCACTGACATTGAAGGAGCCAGAGTGGCTAGCGGGTGTCTGGATTCGGGGGAATTGAATGCCAATCAAAGGGTAGTTCTGTAAGTGAGGGAGAAGGTAACCACGTGGAGTTGCATAAGTCAGTAGTCAGTGTTTGTAAATAGAGCTTCACCACGTGGGTAAAAGGGAAAGGAGGAGGGATTTTCTGTGACTGGGCTGAGAGCCTGAGTCAGTGCTAGTGTGCACGTCGTGTAGTGAAAAGGGCTCATAGTGGAGAGAGCGGTAGCTGCAGAGATAGTGGTGCTGAGTGGGTAGATTATCCATAAGGCAGATTGGAATTGCAGATGGAAGTATAGATAAGGAACGGGGTGCACATAATCACACGCAGTCAAGAGTTAGAGTTCAAATTACGGGGTATAAGGAGCCACAGAGGAGGGACTGAGTAGTACCCTTGGCTAGTAGAAAGAGTTGAAGTGCCTATGTTCTGTTATGTGATGAAAGCATCTGATACGGTATGTGTTGTGAATGAATTGACTCGAGTGCTGTGAGTGAACGTGCGCCTACTCGCTCCGCGAGGAAGCAAATACGAGTTTTGACCCCGAACGTACGGTTCCGGCTCAGGCGACTGCAGACGGCTACTGAAGGGGGAAGCGCCTGTAGACACGGATGAATTGTTGACTGAAGTATCAGACTGTAGATTTTAACTGTTGTTGAAATAATATATCTGTATTGCAAAGAGTACTGTTTTCAAGAGTAATAATGGGTAACGGGTCATCTAAGCCCAAGAAGGTGAAGGAGGGTGAGACGCCCCTAGAATATATGGTGCGGAATTTCGAAGCTTTATATAAAACGCATGATTATGGTGTAGAATTGACAAAAGAGAAGTTAAAAGTAATGTGTACAGTTGTGTGGCCGATATTAGTCCCAGGATGGCCAGAGCAGGGGTCAATGGACCCGGAGTTGGTACAGAAGGTACATTCCCAAGTCACAGAGCAGTACGGACATCCTGAACAATACCCGTATATAGATATATGGAGATATTGTATTAAAAACAAGAGTCATTTTATAATGATAGCGGGGAGAAATAAGAAGCAGGACCCCCAAAATAATGAAGAGAGAGGGAGACCGGTGTTAGATCAACCGGAAGAGTGTGATGGTCTGCCCCCGTCCTATCCATCATGTTATGGGGCAGCTAGGGAAGCTCTGAATGCCGCGATTGCGCGGGCGGAGAGGGGGGAGCGGACAGCTGCTGTGTCTCGGTCAGCTCCCTCCGCTCCGTCCCGTGTGACTGAGGAAGAAGAGCAGGGCGCAACGGGTGGAGGGGACAGAGAGGCTCCACCAGAGAAGATTGAGATGCCCGATGGGAGTATATATATATTAGTGCCCCACGGGGATGGTGATGATGAAAAGGAGGATAAGGACCAGGGAGTTACCACACGCGCAGCGAATAGTATACATAAACCCCGGGATCCGTACCAACACAATCCCTACAAGAATGCTATGCAGTTGCCTTTGCGAGAGGTGCCAGGCCCCCCATTGGCGGATGGGAATCCAGGGCCAATGCAATACACATACGTCCCGTTTACGACAACGGATCTTTTTAATTGGAAAACACACACACCACTGTATTCCACAAATCCCGCAGCAGTGGCCAGTATGATAGAGTCAGTTATGCTCACACATAACCCCACATGGGCAGATTGTCAGCAATTAATGTTGACAATGTTCACCACAGAGGAGAGAGCCCGAATAAATAGTAGCGCGCAAAAGATTTTACTCGCCCAGGCTGTAGCAGATGCTAAGCCTCATCCAGAAGCATGGGCAGAGGAACATTACCCCAAAACAGATCCTAAATGGCCGTACAATACAGTTGAAGGAGTTGCCCATCTGCAGACATACAGAACCGCTGTAATTATGGGTGTTAAAGCGGGAGGGAAGAAGCCCACAAACATGGGAAAAATAGCAGATGTGGTGCAAGAGGTTAAGGAATCCCCAAGTGCGTTTCTAGAGAGATTGCTGGATGCGTACAGGATGTATAGTCCATTGATCCTGAAGCGACGGAGAATCAGAGGTTAATAAACTCTTCGTTTGTGGGACAGTCACAGAGGGATATACGGAACAAAATACAGAGAATAGATGGGTTTTTGGGGAAAGGTATTAGTGAATTAGTTGAGATTGCTAATAAGGTGTATCATAACCGGGATCTAGAGGAGATAAAGAAACAGAAGGGACATACCGGGGTGGTTGGATACATGGGGAATGGTGGAGGACGAGGTGGCCCAGACAGAGGGAGGGCAAGGGGTAGGGGGGCTAGAGGAAGAGGAAGGGGAGCCCCTAGGGAACCCCTAGGACCCAATCAGTGCGCGTGGTGCCGGGGTGAAGGTCACTGGAAAAACGACTGTACTGCATTTTTGGCTAAATTTGGGGGACAGGGTGAAGTTGGGGAAACGGGAGGTCAAGCCCCTAATGGCCAGGTAACAGACGGAAGGTATGGAAGAAGTGAAGAGAATGGAGCGGGGTTTGTGGGACTGGCGGGGACATCATTTGAAGGACAGGATGTATATTGACGGGGACCTGGGCCCATCCCGCTTGGTAGCCACGAGCCCACGGTCACAATGAGAGTGGGAGATAAAGATGAAGTTTTTATGGTTGATACCGGTGCCGAATATTCTGTTGTAACAAAGCAAATTGCACCTCCAATGGGAAATGAGGTTGATATTATGGGAGCAATGGGAGTGTCTGCTAAATATCTTTTTTTGCTTCTAGAAAATGAAATGTAGGTGTGTGGGCATAATGTTGAACATGAATTTGTATATGCCCGAATGTCCCATCCAACTCCTGGGGCGGGATATCTTTTGCAAATTGCAAGCCCAAATTATGTTTTTTCCCGGGGGTCACGCTCAATTAGACCTGCCGGAGAGTGGCGGCTCTGCTCGGCAGCATATTCCAGCCAGTCCGCACAATCCACAATCTGTGAAAATCGCAGTAGTTATGTCAAAGGAGGAAGAATGGCGCATGGCACCTACTCTGCCTGCTGCGCCGGATCCGCATGCACTACTCCTTGAAATTCCTGGGGTATGGGCGGAGGAAAATCCGCCAGGACTTGCCATAAACATACCCCCGGTATATGTGGAATTAAAGCCCGGCGCAACACCTGTGGCTCTAAGACAATATCATATCCCACAGAAAGCCAAGCAGAATATACAAATACATTTACAAAGACTTAAAGATAACGGCATATTAAAATTCTGCGTGTCACCATGGAACACACCCCTACTGCCAGTCCTGAAAGAAGGGACTCAAGAGTATCGCCCTGTCCAAGATTTACGAGCTGTCAACGAGGCCACAGTAACACTACACCCTGTGGTTCCTAATCCATACAATTTGCTGGCATTAATTCCCGGAGATACAAAATATTACACAGTGCTTGATTTAAAAGACGCTTTCTTTTGCATCCGCCTGGCTCCAGCAAGCCAGCCCCTTTTTGCATTTCAGTGGGAAGAGTCTACCACGGGGGCGCGCCATCAAATGACGTGGACGCGCCTCCCTCAAGGTTTCAAAAATTCACCCACGATTTTCGGGCGCGCCTTAGCCAAGATCTCCTCGCCTTCAACGCTCAGCCAGACAAAGTAGTGTTACTCCAATATGTTGATGATTTATTACTGGCTTCCCCCACAGAAAAAGACTGTTTATCCGCCACAAAGCCTTGCTACATCTGCTAAGCCAAGCAGGTTACAGAGTGTCTAAAACGAAAGCACAAATATGTAAACAGAGTGTAAAATACCTGGGATTCCAGTTAACAGGTACCAAACGTGCACTGGGGGCAGAAAGGAAAGGAGCAGTGTGCCGCATACCCCACCAAAGACCAGGAGACAAGTCCGTGAGTTCTTGGGAGCTGCAGGCTTCTGCCGCCTGTGGATCCCCAACTTCGCCGATATTGCCAAGCCGCTTCATCAAGCACACAAGGGGGGAGAACTAGACCCCTTTCATTGGGAAGAAGAGCAAACCGCAGCGTTCCTGAAATTAAAGACTCTGCTGATGGAAGCTCCTGCACTGGGCCTGCCAGATCATAGCAAGCCTTTCCAGCTGTTCGTACATGAACATAATCAAACAGCGACAGGGGTATTGGTCCAGACCTTTGGCTCATGGCTGAGGCCTGTGGCCTACCTCTCCAAGCAACTCGACCCTGTGGCCTGCGGCCTACCCCCATGCCTGAAAGCAGTGGCTGCCACTGCAATGCTGATAGCAGAAGCAGACAAGCTGACCCTTGGACAGGTTCTTCATGTCAAGGTGCCCCACGCTGTCAAGGCTCTGCTGAATGTCAAAGGAGGTTACTGGTTCAGCAACAGCCGGATGACGAAGTACTAAGCCATGATGTGTGAAAATCCACGGGTTCATTTGGACCTCATCGCTACCTTAAACCCTGCTACTTTACTGCCTGACTGTGAAGAGGATCCAGATCATGAATGCCTCCAAGTTATGGAAGAAGTGTTCAGTAGCAGGCCAGATTTGAAAGACGTACCCCTAGACAAATACGATCTACAGCTATTCACTGATGGTAGCAGCTATATGGATGATGGGATGAAAGTCTCCGGCTATGCAGTAGTCTCAACAGAAGAAGTCATCGAAGCAAAGCCACTGCCAGGCCATACATCTGCACAATTGGCCGAAATAACAGCTTTAACCAGAGCCCTTGAAATCTCTGAAGGCAAAAGAGTAAATATCTACACAGATTCCAAGTACGCCTTCATGACAGTCCATGCACATGGTGCACTCTACAAAGAGAGAGGCCTACTTACGTCTTCAGAACAACAAATCAAATATGCGGCTGAAATCGCGGCCCTCCTGGAAGCAGTATGGAAACCAAGTGCTGTCAGCATCATGCACTGTCGTGGCCACCAAAAAGGCCGTGATGAAATTCCAAAAGGTAACAGACGCGCAGACCAAGCCGCAAAAGCAGCTGCAAAACCACCACCGCCAGCAGAAGACCAAGCTAAAGTACTGATCTGCAAGCAAGAACCTCAACCTTCCATGCCAAATTACGAGTTCTATATGAATTTGAAAAAGTTTGAACCCCACGGCGAGTTCATTGAAATAATACTGCACAAATGGCAAGATGATTATGAACTATTAGAACTCAATTATGATTACATTCAATGGCTTTTCCCAACTCGGACACAAGGCCGAAATTTCTACTCTACTTCCCTAAATCCGCAGGAGACACGCCTAATGGTTAACACCTCAGAAGTCCAGCAAAGACTGCGCAGAGCCTACAACATGATGCTGAAATTCTTTGGCGTAAAAATAGTGGGGGAGGAGGAAGACAAAGAAATAACCGAAGTTGAATGAGCAGAAAATTTCGCGTCACGTTTTGAAAATTTGACAATCAATCCTCACAATAATCTACGGATCACACGAATACTGCACAGTCTGGGAGAATTGGGAGCAGAAGAATATCAAGTCCCACTGGTGAGGTTCTTCCTCAAGGAGATCCTTATCAAGAACAGACTGCAAGAATGAAGAAAAGTGCAATGAACTTTTTCATACCAGCAGTAAGAGATTCACAAGACAGACAAGATTTGTTATTTTTCGCATGGCGATACTATTTCCCAAAAGTATCCAGAACTGTTTGCAACAACTTGCCCGGCTACTGGGCATCACCTGGAAGCTACATACCGCCTACAGGCCCCAAAGTTCGGGAAAAGTTGAAAGAATGAACCGTACCCTAAAGACTTTGATGTCCAAACTGTGCCAAGAGACGTCACTAGGCTGGTTGGACTTGCTGCCGATAGTCCTTTTGCACATTAGGTGCAGACCAACCCCCCAATTGAAGCTAAGTCCGTACGAACTTATGTTTGGACGGCCAACCCCTCTAATTAATGGACTAAGGGGGGACCTTCGGGCATTGGGAGAAACTAAACTAAATGATCAGGTAGTAATGCTGGGTAAATCAATGCAGAAATTAAATACTTGGGTGGGGGATAATATACCGCATTTTCTGTATCCTTCACTGCATAAGTATTGTCCGGGTGACTCAGTATGGGTAAAAGAGTGGAAAAATGATCCACTGGGTCCAAAATGGAGAGGTCCTTATCTTGTCCTGTTATCAACCCCCACAGCAGTAAAGGTTGCCGAGGTGGTCCCGTGGATACATCACTCCAGAGTGAAAGCAGCTGCAGCCAGTCCTGAACCAGCATGGAAGGTCGTTACCAACGAGACCAACCCGCTGAGGCTGAAGCTGACAAAGACTACAGCCATGAGCACCTAAATGATCCTAACCCAGATAATACAGAGGATCAACAAGTGGGTGTTTTGATGGGCACAGGTCCTGACCACCCACCAACGGGGGATAACCACAGGGTGCTTTTTAGGGGCCCAGCCCCCACCCTTGATTATCCAGAAATGTTCTTTACTTTTGAAATTCCGGTGGGGAGGGATTGGGTTTATGTGACTGTGAAAAGAATTGCCCAAGGAATTCTGACATTCGGGGCATTTGTGGTGCTGATTTTATATCTTGCTAATTTGATTTATGGACTCTCGCGTGGAGCAGGCCCTAATTGTACGGGCAATGTGGGGAAAGTGAATATTTCCCATATCTGGAATGGTACGCACCCGGTGATGGAGAACCGTACCATGTGGAGACAAAAACGAGAGGCGCTATCTGGAACCAACCCAAGAGGACATTTACTTGTGCAATTCAAATATGACTATGCTAAAAAGTCTGGGCAAACCGCATGCTGGGTGTGTAGTAGACTGCACCCAGAGACAATTCATATACCATTTGCCTCTGTTCCAATGAATTTGAGTATGTTTGTATCAGGGAATGTCACAATACATGCTGTCGATGCACCAAGGGAAAAGACAGAATCAGTTAGTCCCGGGTACCCCATAATAGGACCAGTGTATCCACCAGAATGGTGTTTTCAACTAGGACCAGATAAAGAAACAAATAACGAGGGTGGGTTATGTAACTCAAGTCAGTTCAACTGGACATCATACATTTATATATTCAAGACAGAACAAAAGGCGAATTATTTATACATACGATGCAGGCAATTCACTAGAGACCAAGAGGCGGTGATTGGGAATGTGACCAATGGGAGGCAGGGTGCAGTGGATATGATGAGACGGCTGAGACAACTTGCGATAGAGATATCAAAGGGAACATTACATTCATCACCATTTATAGTGAAAGGAGGGTACCAGGTGTGCTGTGAAAGGGTGTGTTACACATGGGTACCACCAACAATAACGGGAATGTGTTATTTGGCTAAGCTGGTCCCAATCCAGAGACTAAGGGGAGAAGACACAAACACAGACACGGAACTGCACCCTAGGTACCCACTGGTGTTTGAAAGACCGAAGAGAGAATTGTTTGCAAAGATGGATCGAATATGGACATGGTTGCCAGCATGGACTGGATGGGGAGGAGAGATGATGAGGAGATTGAATAGCTATGTCAATCTGATGGACGAGATTCTGAATAGGACCAGTATGGATATCCAGCTGCTGAATCTGGAAATGCGTGAGTTACGAAAGGTGCAGATGATACATGATATGGCGCTTGAGCAGATCAGTGCGGCTTTGAATGGATTGTGTGAGATGACAATGCACTATGAATGTTGCACCTTCATCAGAAACACTACACATGAAGTCCCAGATTATTACCAGGTAATTCAAGATCACCAAGAGAAGGTAGCACAGTTGCAGGGTATAGCCAGGAGGATTGCTGCCGAAGGCTGGAATCCGCTCCGTGGGTTTGGAGCAATGGGAGAATGGTTTGGTTCCATCTTGAGATTCATCTCACAGATTGGATCCATGATACTCATGATAGTGGTGATCTTGATCATAGGGATACTGATATACCGCATAGGGCTATGCATATGGCCACTGTGCAAGACAGCACTGACACCCACACAAACACAGAAGATACCACTGATAATTCCACAGGGAATGTTCCCAGTGAACGGAGAGCCCCCCCAGTATGCAGAGTTTCAGAATAGTGGAGTGTAATGGCTACAAGTGCCAGGAAAGAGATCCTGACACTTGAGCCAAGGGGGGAATGAAGGAGAATCAGGCTGAAGGATGGTTGTTACTATGAGCCAGGCAGCCATCTTGTGCAGAATATTGGTTCACCAGTAAATAGAATAGATTTTTATTAAATGTGCAAAGTAGAGCTTACATAGAATTCCAAGAATGCGTGGCAGATTAGAAAGCTAGCAATAAAACCAGACAGAATCCGGCCGGCTCTTGGCATGGAGAGACAGGAAGATTTATGAATGAGGCAAGGTCACTGAGATGTGCAGAGGAACAAAGAAAACATAGAGAACAGACCAGGCCCCAGGCTATCTGAATAAACATAGCCGATAGCACAACAAATCACAGACTGTCAAACTAACATGAAGTGTATCAATTTATAGTTATATGTGGAATGTCCTTTGTGTTTGGGCTAATGATGGGAGGTATTAACCCACGTGGGGTGGAATAAAGTGTCATCGGGAGGTGGGCTAATTGGGATGTACCTAATTACGTATTTTTGGGTATAAGATCCCTTGCACGGGGGGGGGGGGGAGAAGGGGCTCACTCTTTGCGATTCAATCCTGTGTGGGCACTTGTGTGACGACACAATAAAGTTTGCCTTTCCTGAAGAGACTCGTGTTTGGACAATCCTTGCTTGTGTCTGGTCCGGCGCCGTTCTGAAAGTGAACCTGTCTGACTCCGGTTACAGTATCACTACGTACTGCTGTACTCTGGTGGTTCTGGCACCTGGACTAACACGGCTTATCTAATATACACTTGGGACTTGTTAATAAATGTAGAGTTTATTAAAGACATATTGTTGTCAGTGCAAGAATCAGTAACTGCATGGGCTAAAACCAATAGCACCATGTAATAAAAGCACAGGTTATTGCTCTTACTTTAAAACACGATCCTATAACACTAACATGGCTATAGGATGTGCCCAATAAAATAATACTGTAACAAACCGCTCCCACAAGTCACTCCTCTGCAATAATGAATACAGCTTCACATGCTCTCCTGAAGCTCTTATTTTTAATGTGGTTTATGTTCTGGGACTTGTATTTGGAGACACAGAAACTGGAACATTCCTGACTGATTTCACTAAAGCACGAAAATATTTACATGATGCCACGAGGACTCTTACCCCAGCATGCACTGCGTGTGCCAACAGCATTAAGCGTACTGTACGGTGAAAAGTACAGGCAACAAACACACAGCATGACGATGATAAGAGGCAGGGACAAGAATAAGTGGTGTCAGGGGAGATTAACAAATACATTGACTTTGAGCGTCCTCTGTGTCAAAAGCTACAGGGAATGTTTCAAATAGCACCTCCCACCACCCCAAAAATGCCAACCCTGACAAATCACAGCATTACGCTACCTGGATAATCCTATTTCAGCACCAAATTCACTTCCCTGACTTCCGGCTCACTGCTCGGCATTACCTTTTGTGTGCGGGATCAGGGCGCATGCGCGATTACCCCCCTCCAGCGGAGTACAATGATGTGGAACGTGTTCCAAACACTAGGTAAACAAAGAGGAAACGGAGACGGCCATTTTGTCGGAGTCAAAAAGGTCTTTACGTAGTTGGATTACACAACCCCCAGTGAGACTGGAGTTTTTGTGCTTAGAACTCTTTGGTGCGATTGGAAAGGTTTTAACAGTTTGCAAGCAGAGCTCAGTTTATTCCAATCAAGAGTCTGGTAATCTCTTATTTTAGCGTATTCTATTAAAACCATAAAGCCAATTTAGTATTTTAGCGTATTTTATTCTCATTGCTGCTGCTATGAACTCAATATTTCTACAATGTTGCAAGAAAGCCTTGACACTCCCATGCCAAGTATTGCTTACACCACAAATTCGCTGCTATAGGCATGCATCTTACATATTTGATTTTTTTTCTTCTTCTTGTATCTATTACACAAAAATTATCCTAAATATCTGTTATTAACCCCTTCACTGCTGACCCATTCCACCTGCGTGCTGAGCTCATTTTGACCGTTTTGTGCTCATCATGTTTAACCCCATCATGATCAGGCGATTTTACGATTGTCAGTCTGAAAGTACCCACAGCTGGTTCTAAATTTTTGCAATGTTTGTGTTTTGGTCAAATTTTCCTCTTAGGCCTGCGTCAGACAAACACAGTTTAACGTCTGTCGTAGCATAGAATAATGATCAATAGAGACCCACACACGAAGTACGTGTGCACCGAAGTGCACCAAGCAGATGGCAAATGGACGCAAGTTAGGCAAGAACGTAAAACCACTAGGACGGACACGCAGAGTGCGCCACGAAAAAAAGCCAGGAATGGTCGACAACGCTCCAGTTGAGTGCACTAATAGCTAATCGCCTACAATTTAATTCATTGTCTAATTGGATGACATATTATATATCGCTCTATCCGGCAGACTTGGCAGATTCATAATATGTCATTATTATATGTATACGTTATGTCATGTCTGTATATTATAACAAAAAATGCAATAAAATTTGAATTTTCAATAATTTATTATGTGTAAAGTGTTTTTTTTCACATTTTAACATGTGATCGTTTGCGGTTATATTTTGTATGGGGTGCGCTTGTTAAAAAAATTAGAAATGGTGTCTCGTTACATTTTTTTTTTTTTTGGGGAAAATTTCGCTTTTTTTAACAAACGCACCGCATACAAAAATCGTTAGTGCAGCATTATTGTTCACATTATAATTGAAATGGGAACAATATTGCTGCATTAACCCCTTAACGCCGCAGGACGTACATTTACGTCCTGCATTAGGCGGGCTTTGCCGCCGCAGGACGTAAATGTACGTCCTCGGCGTTTAGAGCCCCCCCGGGAGATACACACCTTCTCCGGTCGCTCCCACGCTGTTCTGACTCCCCCGGAGTCAGATCAGTGTGATCCCTCCTCCGGCGTTGTGACGTCATCGCGCCGGTGGCGCGATGACGTCAGTTTCAGGCGTCCCCCCCCGCCGGAGCAGGGGAAGCGCCTGGAGGGGAGGGATCCTTCGGATCCCTCTATCTCCCGATCGCCTGGTCCCCAGCGGCTGTGGCCAGCATCGCTGGAAGGGTCACAGCCTGACCTTTCCAACGATGTATGGGGGGTTAACCCCTTAGTTGCCAGGTCGCGACCGGGCACTAATTTGTGCCCGATCGCGGCCTATTTCCGGTGGGGCCGCCATCTTGGATGGCAGCCCCCACCTCTGGGTCACCCCCTGGTCAACTGACTCATCGCGCCATGCGCGATGATGTCAGTTAACCGGGAACCCCCTAGCTGCAAAGGGATTTCCCATGGAAATCCCTTGCAGGAGATAGGGGGGTTCTTTGAACCCCTTTATCTCCTGATCGGTGGCAGCTAGGGGGTCATGGCTGATATTGCTGGAAAGGCCAGAGCATGGCCTTTCCAATGATATCAAACATGACCATGGTAAAAGTAAAATAAAAGTGTAAAAAAAATAAAAATAATAAAAAAATAATAAATTAAATAATAAAAAAATAATAAATATAATAATAAAAAAAAAATTTGTTTTTTTTAATGCAGCACTATTGTTCACATTTCAATTATAATGTGAACAATGATGCTTCACTAATGATTTTTTTTTTTTGGGGGGTTTAGCTAAAATCACGCAATTTCTCCCCAAAAAAAAAATGGGTTCCCGTTATAATTTTTTTAACAAATCTACCCAATAGAATATGACCGCAGAGTCTCGGATAATAAAATTAAAAAAAAAAAACACTTTACACACTGTGGAAGATTGAAATTTTATTGAAAATTCAAATTTTTTTACATTTTTTGTTATAGCATTTTGGCAGGGCATGACATATACATATAATAATGATATATTATTAATCTGCCGAGTCTGACGGAAAGAACGATATATAATTTGTCTGGGTGGTATAAGAATACGTGACTTAAAAATGGTCAAAATGAGCTCAGCAAACTTCTACTTCCGAAACAGCGCCGAAGTTGTAAAATTACTCCCGTCCTTAAGGGGTTAACAAAACAAAAACAAACAAAAAAACTTGTTTATTTTTTTTAGAATGTTTATTTTTAAAATATTTTTTTTTTTTATTTTTTAAAAAAAACATTTTTCATGCTCATGTTTAGTATCCTTGGAAAGGCCATGCTCTGGCCGATCCAACAATATCAAACATTAACCCCTAGCTGCCACGGATCGGGAGATAGGGGGTTCCAATGAACCCCCTATCTCCACCATTGGTGGCAGCTAGGGGTTAACTCCAGGACTGGCGTCATCGTGCTATGCATGATGACGCCAGTCCTCAGGGGGAGTTCCTGGAGGCTTGGCCGACATCCAAGGTGTCGGCCAGCTCCAGGAGAGGATCACGATCCGGCGCTGATTTGTGATCCGGCTCCCCAGGGGTTAATCACAGCCACCGTTTGGAAGGGCAGGCTGTGCCCTTCCAAACGGTGCCTGGATTAACCCTCTGCCCCTCGGCGATCGGGAGGGAGAGAGGTCCGAAGGACCTCCCTCCCTTTCAGGCGCTTCCTCCGCACATGTGGGGGGGGCGCCTGAATTAGATGTCATCGCACCGCCGCGATGACATCTAATTGCTCCGCCAGGGTCCCGGAGTGCTGGGCTGACATCCAAGATGTCAGCCCGCACCGGGGGGCGCAGCAATCCGGCGGATTGCTGCCTCCTGTGCATGGACGCGCTCAGCGCGTCCATAGCACAGGAGAACGACTTGGCTGGACGCGCTCAGCGCGTCCATAGCAGCCAAGTGGTTAACTGGTGTTTGAAAAAACTCTAAAGCAATGTTATTTTTCACCTCGGGATTAAACATTCACAGGGTTATTCAGAGAGCGGTGAAAAGCAGGAGAATAACTGGAGAAGTGAAAATCCTAGGTCAAAATAGCCAAACCAGAAAAATTCTCCCATTTAACTCACTTTCCAAATCGGCTATTTGGTCTAGATTGTTCTCTTCTCTTGCCAGTTCTCCTGGCTTTCACCTCTCTCTCAGGGTTGTTCAGAGAAAGGTGAAAACCAGGAGAATGGCAGGAAAAGAGAACAATCTGGACCAAATAGCCGATTTGGAAAGTGAGATAAGGCTAGGGTCAGACTAACGCATTTTTCGCAGCGACCATCAAAAAGTGCGTCCGAACGCATTGCCATATTTTTTCACGGATTGCGCGAAAACGGTCATACGATGCGCATTTTTGTGCGCGATTTTTTACGGTTCCAAACCAGGAAACTTTGGGTGTCTGGACGTTATGTTGGCCGGACATGAGCAGGGTCTGACGTCTCCAAATCACGCACACACGCCGCTAGTGGACGCAGCGCACTCTGTTCGTCCGTACTAGCGGTTCTGCGTTCTCGAAAAAATGCGTTCATTTTCCACTTGCGTTGCGCAGCCGGACTTTCGTGCGACCGTACTTCGTATATTGGCCGTCATTGCCCGTCATTTGCTGCTAGTGTGGCCGTGATTAAGTGCGCCTAAACGCACGTTAAAAATTCGCTAGTCTGACCCTAGCCTAAGGCTGTCAGACAAACGCATTTTTCACGTTGTCCGTGAAAAAGTGCGTTCGAACGAATGGACGTATTTTTTCACGGAATACGCGATAGCGGTCATACGATGCGCATTTTCGTCCGTGATTTTGTACGGATCATCAATAAAACCCTTTTGCGTCTGGACGTTATGTTGGCCGGACGTGTGCAGCGTCTGACGTCTCCCAATCACGCAAACACGCCGCTATGCGGACGCAGCGCACTCTGTATGTCAGTAGTAGCGGTTTGATGTTCTCTAAAAATTTTGTTCGTTTGCCACTTGCGTTCCACGGACGAACTTTCGTGCGGCCGTTCGTCGTATGTTCCCCGGCATTGGACGTCATTTGCTGCTAGCACGGCCGTGATTTCGTGCGGCTAAACGCACGTTAAAACTGCTTTCGTCTGACCTTAGCCTTAATGGGAGAATTTTTCTGGTTTGGCTATTTTGACCTAGAATTTTCCATTCTCCAGTCATTCTCCTACTCTTCACCGCTCTCTGAATAACCCTGACAGGGTTATTCAGAGAAAGGTGAAACTCAGGAGAATGACTGGAGAATGGAAAATTCTAGGTCAAAATAGCCAAACCAGAAAAATTCTCCCATTTGGTCTAGAATTTTCCATTCTCCAGTCATTCTCCTACTCTTCACCGCTCTCTGAATAACCCTGACAGGGTTATTCAGAGAAAGGTGAAACTCAGGAGAATGACTGGAGAATGGAAAATTCTAGGTCAAAATAGCCAAACCAGAAAAATTCTCCCATTTGGTCTAGAATTTTCCATTCTCCAGTCATTCTCCAGCTTTTCACCGCCAAAAAATCAGTAAACTTTTTCTGTGTGTCCGAAAATGTCTCCTCTTTTCATACAGGCTGCGGCCCTTAGCAGTTGTTTATGGATAGATTAAAGGAAAAGCATTTACCGTCATTTGAAATGTCATTTTTTTGGTTTTTACATATTTCTATACATCCTAGAAATCCGCCACTTCACGGGCAGGTTATGGGGACCTCCTAGGCACGATATTTGAAGGAATTTTTCGTTTTTATTTTTAACCCTTATTTCATGGAAAACTCACTGTCCCTTTAAAAACTTTTTTTTTTACTTTTTGTCCTTGTTTCCTGTCCCCCAGGGTACTACCCGGACCCCCATACACCTTTTATGGCAAATATGTAGCATATATGCCCTCTTGGAGGGCACTCTAAAAAACCAAACTTTCAGCCCCATTGACTTGCATGGTGGTTCGGGTTCGGGTCCGGACCCGAACAAATGGGAAGTTCGGGTTCGGGCCCGAACCGAACTCGGGGGATGTTCGGTTCATCCCTACTGCTAATGTCCAGCCTACATAACGTCCAGACGGAAAAAGTGTTTTATTGACGATCCGTAAAAAATCACGCACGAAAATGCACATCGTATGACCGTTTTCGCACATTCCGTGAAAAAATACGTCAATGCGTTCGGACGCACTTTTTGACGGTCGCTGCGAATAATGCGTTCGTTTGACCCTAGCCTTAGATTTAAACAAAATAAAAAAGCACGGCAAAAAGAAAACAGCATGGTTGGGATTATTCGGCGTGACCCAGAGCGGCTGCCTGCACGCCGCTAATAAGTAGTGTAGCCTGTGTAGGTCCGCGCTCCAGGTGACCAGGCTGTCAGTATGAAAATGTGGGAAACCTCTGTGGACATAGAAATGATAAATGCTGTCGGTCGAGCCATTTGGGAAATGGGTTTGGGCAGGGAGAAATGGGGAGAAAACCCCCCAAAAAACGTAGCTTTTATTCGAATTTATGGCTGAAGCGGTTGCAGAGACGAAGCTGCAACGTGTGAAATTAAAAAAAGTAACCTAGCTTCTCTGCGTTCACCTCTGGCTCCTACAAAGAAAAAAAAAAATATGATGCTGCCTTTTCCACTCCACGGGATGCTTCGAAACGGCATAAAAAAATAAAATAAAAAGCTCCAGGCCTCTTTCTGTCGAGAGAGGGAGGGTAACAGGGTGTCGTTGCAAGGATGGGTCCGGGCGTCCGGGTGTGGGTTGAGTAATGGTGGTGTGGTTTGTGGTTCTTTCCAGCATCTCGTGTCCTGTGCCAGAGGTGAACGTAACTTCAAAAATACACTGTGTCCTTGATGGCATCCACGTACTGAGCGGGAACCCAGTATACCCAATAGTAAGAGGCTTCGGTAGGACCCAGCTGAAACGCCTGCAGGAGAAAGAACAGAGAGAAAAAAAAAGTCACAAATGTGGCTGGACTTGCCATAAGGCATACCGGGTATTTGTAAAAGACAGAAAAAAAGGGGTGTTGTGCTTCCCAGTGTTAAAAGGATAGTAAATTGGCACACAAACAGATAATCACTTAGCTTGAATCAGCTGCGTGTTTCCATAATAAGGGTCAGAACCTCAATTAAAAAGGACAAAATAACATAGTGTAATACAGCTAATACAAAGCGATTATATCAAAAAAGGTGGACCAAAACTCACACCTTAAAGAGCCTATCCTGGCTCTAGTACATTCACTCGTGAGTGGAATTCATATGGCCCACCCACTGGCCTCAATCAGGAATAATGTCTCCAGATAACCTCAGGAAAGAAAAGAACATCATGGTGCAGGTTGTTAAAAACTTCACCAAAGGTACATATAAATCGGTCCGTTCACGTGTTCCTGAACCGATTCAGGCTCTCTTGTATGAGCCCGGGAGTTCGTTCAGTTAGGCACAACTCCTGCAAAAGCCTTATGGGTATGTGGAATTACTACCACAAAAATGCATTAATAAAAAATTGAATTTATTTCCAATAAGACCAAATAATAGCTGATAAAAAACATAAAACAATGTAATAAAAATATAAAACAGCTGAACGCGTTTCACCTGGGCATGTATACCTCCCTGCCTGCCTGGGGGTCATGGAGCAGGCAGGGAGTGAATGCAGGAGGCACATGGCTCGTGGTGTCTTCCCTGCGTCCTCCAGGACTAGCGAGCAGACAGGGAAGACGCCACGGGTCCCTGCAGAGGCTGTGGGACTCCATTTAGACGGCTGGAAGTCTCGCTGCTCAGCATGCCTCTGACTCGAGGATCGAATAGTCTCAAAGAAGCAGATCCTCGAAAAATGCAGGGATTGGGACCTGATCCTAAAGGATTGGATCTAGACATCCCTATGAATATTCAATGTTAAGGAGGACCAGTGCTTCCTTTAATAGGATTCATTGATGGAGAGAAAGTTCAAAAACCACAAAAAAGTCCCTGAGATTCCAAATTTACCTTGGGTTTGGCCCGTACCCTCCCTGCCCACGCATTCTGCACTTACCATCATGTGATAATCATCGTGATCTTCGATTGGCTCAGTGATCACATTCATGATGGAACCCATGGGGATTTTTTTTGTCCTTTCTGCAATGGAAAAAGAAGCAGAGAATGTCTGTATGTGCCGTGTAATGCCTGTGTATGGCAATTACAGCAACACCTTGTATCTGTATGTGCTGCATAATGCCTGTGTATGGCAATTACAGCAACACCTTGTATCTGTATGTGCCGCATAATGCCTGTGTATGGCAATTACAACAACACCTTGTATCTGTATGTGCTGCATAATGCCTGTGTATGGGAATTACAGAAACACCTTGTATCTGTATGTGCTGCATAATGCCTGTGTATGGCAATTACAGCGTCACCTTGTATCTGTATGTGCTGCATAATGCCTGTGTATGGCAATTACAGCAACACCTTGTATCTGTATGTGCTACATAATGCCTGTGTATGGGAATTACAGCAACACCTTGTATCTGTATGTGCTGCATAATGCCTGTGTAAGGCAACTACAGCAACACCTTGTATCTGTATGTATTGCATAATGCCTGTGTATGGCAATTACAGCAACACCTTGTATCTGTATGTGCTGCATAATGTCTGTGTATGGCAATTACAGAAACACCTTGTATCTGTACTGTACAGGGTTTGTACGTAAGTCTGTGGTTTCACTGGCAGCACAGGACGATTGCCCGTTGGAGGCTGATTCTGCTCGCTCCTGTCAATCAGTCCTCAGCATTGAGTCTCTGCTGTCAGTCAAACCTTTATATGCACAAAGTGTGTGTGTGTGCACACAAACACGCTCACCTTTTGTACCGATCCACAGCTGGTCTTGTTCCAGTTTGAAGATCAGCCGGACTTATTGTACATACCGGATATCGGGGTGGTGGGAAGACGTTCCTGTACGAAAAAAGAGGTACTGGGGATGGTTACCAGCTTTACCGGCAGCTGGAGAATTAATTAAATTCATACGTAATGGCTGTGTAGCGCTGGTTTAATTCTGCTGCCGTAATTACTCGTTTCTGGCCACCAGGGGGAGACACGCGCAATGTAAACCATACTGGACATTTTTGGACTACGTTTTCCAGCATGCTTTGGGGCAGGGACAGGAAGTGGGTGGAGAGAACGGGGAGACATCCGCAACCTCGTCCGGAGGAGAGCCAGTGTGCGCCAAGGGGTGAACAGAGCAAGACGCACGTGAGACAAGGAGCGATTGTGACCAGGCCGGAGCACAGGTGCTGCCTTGCGGACGCTGGAGATCGGTTTCAGTGACTTGCCAGAGACCTAGTATCCACCGCTGAGAGGTTTACACAGATACAGAGCTGCAGATTGGACCCCGAGTTAGGAGACCGCGATGATCTAATGGGAGTGCAGGCAGTGAACTGAGAATCTTGTGGCAGAGATGGACAAGCAAGACAAGTGGATCCGGTGGCACAGAGTCCCAGCCAAATCGAGTGGAGAGACGTCCTGGGTCAAGCAGGGTGCAGAGTATCTGGCGGATGGGTGAGAGGCCTTCCAGGCCACAGTACAGTAATAAAGCACGCTGCAGTTTTGTCTAAATCTACAGGGCCCCAATGTAATGTGACTAGTCGAAGACACATTGAATTCATTCACTGGCCAGTTGAATCTAGTACCCGGGTACCAACACACGCATACACGCACACCTTGTTGGGACACAACCTGTACGGGACTCACACTCCGGCAACGAAGGGGTTAAAATTCCTTTTTCTTTTCCGCTGCGCGTTTCACGTATTATGAATTCCTGTAAATATATATGTATACCGTGCTGCTTTATATATGCCAGTTTATTTGAGACCAGTAAACTATATAACTTATAAAATCCACAACAGTGCTGGTGTATGTTTATTCCCTAGTGCGGGGAGACTGACCCGAGGTTAAATTCAGCGGCTCCTCCGGGAGTGAGCGCTACACGTGGGGGCTCGTCCGGGATCCAGTCTCTGGAAAAAACGCATTTAAAGGATTAAATATGGATCCAGACACTGCTGCCAAATGGTGTGAGGAGCAAAGTAGTCAGATAGAATTATGCATAGTCATGGATATTCCTGCAGCCACTTGGGCCGAAGATCAGATTCGCCGGGCCGTGGCCGAGCTGACACCAGATCATCGGGGGTTAATCCTGGACATTAAAGCGAACCCAGATACCTCTCACATGTATGTTTTTTTTAATGGAGAAAGGGTGTTCCAGTGTGTTTTCAGGGCGCGAGCGTGAAGCTGACCGATGAGGTGGAAGTTCAACTGATTCAGCCAAGTGCGCCACGGGGCGATCCCGCGAGTGTTCCCGCGCCCAGTCCGCTGGCCATGATCGGGCCTGAATTTATAGTGGCTATTGGAGATTTGCTGGCTAAATGTCAAAAAACAAGCCCTCTGCACACTAACTTTGGTTATCGACGGTTGAGAAATTTTACAGGAAACGTACCAACTCCGGCGGGAGAAGAAACCTTCGAAGAATGGGTAGAACAGGCGATGCAGGCTTTGGATGAGTGGGACGTCCCCGAAGCACAGAAGAAGCAAAGAATTACTGAGAGTTTAAAGGGACTTGCGTCAGAGGCTGTAAGAAACCTAAAATTGAGTAAACAAGACTGTACTGCTTTAGATTACCTAAACGTACTACAGGAAGTTTTTGGGCGAACGGAAAAGGCTACGGAGCTCGTGTACCAGTATGAACATACTTACCAGCGGAAAGGTGAGAAGATGACTAAATATATGAGGCGCCTAGATAAGATTCTGCACCAGATACTTCTTAAGAAAGGAGCCGAACCGGCCAAAATAGATAAGATCCGAATACAGCAGATCCTGAGGGGCGTTCAACCTCTAGATCCTGTGATGCTACAGCTGAGTACCAGAGAAGGTAACCGAGAATTGAGATACCTGGAACTGATCCGAGCTGTCAGAGAGGAAGAGGCTCTACTCGAAGAGAAATCCCTTAGGAGAGGAGAAAGAGCTTACGCACAACCCGTGAGGCATAACGAATGTTTGCAAGCGGAAGATGATTCGTTAGACACCTATGGATCCGAAATGTACGAACAGGAGCATCTGGTTGTTCCTAAATCCACAGAGAATGCTGCAAGGGAGCAAATTATTCCTACATACAGTGAAATTCACAAAACTGTTAAGAAAGTACAAGAAGCTCAAGCTGGATTGCAACAGGCACACACGGACCTGTGCCGAGTGCTTTTGAAGGTGGCAGAGACACAGACCGATATGCAGAAGTTCCTTACTGATATGCGGACAACTGGAGTTGTTGTGGCGTCTGGCCAGGGTCCTTGAACTAAATCACCACAGGCAAGTGCCTCTCCGTCTTCAAAGGAGAGATGTTTCAGTTGTGGGGAAATGGGTCATTTCTGAGCGCAGTGCAAAAGCCGAAAGCCTGAAGGAAACAGGGTAGAAGAGTTTTTAAAAGCCTTGGAAGGGCTGCTATCTACCTCACCGGCGGGAAACGCCAGAGGGCCCAAGTGAAGGAGCCAACTGGGTGCCCAATGGTTAAAGACCGCTCCAGAAATCAAGCTGTGACTGAAAGGGCGAGAAGGCCCAGAGTTTCGCCCACTGCTGAGCCTACCAGGAGGACTGAAAGAGTTACTCCCTTAGCATCCGGTCCTATGTCATGGGGAAGCAATGCACACCCAAAACCTACACGGGTCAGGGTCTAAACTTCCTGCTACTACGACAAAGTTTCCTGACCAGCTTATAGGTCCTTCTCCCATCGTTCCAATCCAAGTAGAGGGAGTCTATACCAAAGTTCTGTTGGACTCAGGGGCTCAAGTGACATTGATCTACAGAGACTTCTATAAGAAGCACTTGAAACACATCCCTCTACAGGAGTTGAAGGAACTTGAAATCTGGGGTATCGGAACTGAGAACCTTCCCTATGACGGATATCTACAGGTGAAGTTAGAGATCGGATCCGAAGTTATCAGACAGTCTGGGGGTTGTGATGCATTGGCCATTGTGTGTCCTCGACCTTCAGGGGCCAACAGGAGTTCTATGATAGTGGGGATGAATACTGATCTGGTGCGATGTCTCCTGACTCCTATAGTACTGGAAGAAGGTTCTACCAAGGGAGTACACCCGATGTTGCGTCCAGTCTATCAGCGAATGGTCGAAGAACAGAAGGCACCTGCTGAAGTGGGGCGCCTGTGGAGATTGGAAGGAACAGAGAAGGTTCTGCAAGCAGGAGAAGTAACGAGTTTCCGGGCTTCAGTCAAGTTGAACGGATCACAACTGGGTCCCTATGTGGTACTGGAAACTGATCTCAGTCATGGGAGTGAAGCCGGAGTCGAAGTAATCCCTGAAATAATCTCCACAAAAGCTTTGAAACGAACACAAGGAAGAGTCTCAGTCAGTGTATGTAATGTATCTGATTCTCCAGTGATCCTGAAAGCACGAATGCCTATCGGGCAAGTGGCGTCCGCTACGCCTCTCTCTCCTACCGATTTAGGCGGGGGAGTGAATAAAGAGATTCCAGCTGACAGGTTCTATCCCAAGGACGCTCCCATCTCACCTGAATGGAAGGAACGTCTTCAGTCCCAGCTCCTAAAGTGGAGGGACTTGTTCTCAAAGGATGAGTTTGACGTTGGCCTGGCTAAGAGTACTGAGCATCGCATTCGACTGCAGGAAGATAAGCCGTTTTGAGAAAGGTCAAGACGAGTTCCGCTGGGAGACTTGGATGATCTAAGAGAACAGCTGAATGAACTGCAAAGAACTAACGTGATTCAAGAGTCCAGGAGTCCGTACGCTTCTCCCATAGTGATGGTTCGGAAGAAGAATGGTTCTGTCCGTCTATGCATAGACTATCGCACGCTAAATCGGAGAACCATCCCAGATCAATATGCCACTCCTCGGATAGAAGATGCCTTACAGTGTTTGTCGGGAGCAAAATGGTTTAGTGTACTAGACCTGCGAAGTGGGTATCACCAGATACCAATGCATCCTGAAGACAAAGAGAAGACTGCGTTCATCTGCCCACTGGGGTTCTTTGAGTTCAACAGAATGCCTCAAGGCCTTACAGGGGCTCCAGCCACGTTCCAACGGTTAATGGAGAAGACAGTTGGGGACATGAACCTGATCGAAGTGTTAGTGTATCTGGATGACATAATTGTGTTTGGAAAGACTTTGGAAGAACATGAGCAACGGTTGGAGAAGGTCTTGAAGCGGCTCCATGAAGAGGGGTTGAAACTGTCTCTAGAGAAGTGTCAATTCTGTTTACCTTCCGTCACGTATCTGGGACATGTTGTTTCAGCAGAAGGCGTTTCGACGGATCCTCGAAAGTTGGAAGCTGTAGCTTCCTGGCCTAGACCTCGAAATATTACTAGGCTTGTGCACCGATTTTTTTTTCGGTTCGGTTCGGTTCGATTATTCGGATTTTTAAACTTTTCGATTCGGCTCGTTTCGACCGATTTCGGTTTTGATTCGATTCGGTTCGGGCCGTTTTTCGGGTACTTTTTTTTTTCGGAATTTCGACCATTTT